>RBNI01001929.1:0-20357 GCA_003990745.1 Jimgerdemannia flammicorona | reverse complement strand
TTTTTTTTATGGTTATATACTTTGCTATTTATTATCAGTCTAAAGATATAATTACATTATCTCCTCCCACTATCCAATATCCATAGGGGAACTCTCCCCCACCCTTTCATATTTGAAAATCACCCTATCACTTACTACCCCAACTCTCCTCCTACTCTATCTACAGATTTTCTCTACCAAGTAATGTTACAGACTACCCTACAGACTCCAACCAAGCCACCAGCCCATCAGAGTGTCCTCTATCAACCCTTTCTATCTCAGCAGCTACACCCCTAAGCCCAGATATCTCCTTTCTTTGAAAACAAACAATCAGTGCCCTGCCAACCCCACTTATATAATCAGTATCTAATCTAAAGTAAGCCACTCATTCTCAATCCCCTCTACCAATCTATTCTGCAAATCCTCCCATCTATCCCTTACATCATCTCTCCTATGCATGATACCCAATTATTTCCCAACTACTATCCAGAAGTTGCTAAGTACCTCACACTCTTCTAGCCAATGTTCTGATATCTGCACAAAGCCCTCTTCCTATCCAACATTATAACACTCCTCACAGTCAAATTGTCTCTTTTCTATAAGATAGTCTGAGTGAAAGTTGAGCATAACATTCCTCCTCAATATGTACCACCAGACTACCTAATACTTTAGTAGTAGCTACTGCCTAATCTTAGTACTCTAGGCCCAGACTCCACTCTAGTCTCACTCTTCTCCAATATCTACTAACTATCACCTGCAGGGTCATAGATCCTGCCCTAACCCCCTCTGGTACTCAATCCCATCACCAATATTGAAGTTACCTAGAGAAATACCTCCCAGCAATACTCAGTCCCATCATTATATTGCTGGGCCCCAAGGTAGCTCTCCTTCATCTCTCTACTAATGAATCTCAATATAGTGTACCCCATCTGTGACTCCCCACCAGAAGACCTTAAACTACATGTGCTCATTGTTCTGAAGCCCAACTAAAGACAATAGATCTTCTGTAGAGCCCCTTGGCAAGAACCTCATCTCCCAGACCTTCATCATCAGGAAAACCCAGCTACCACCTCTCAGCTTCACAGCTCTCTTTAGCCACCATACTCTCAGACAGTGCAACCTCTTCAGAAAGTCAATCAGTCTGAGTCCCTCTCTAGCTCCTAGCAAAGACAAGATTTCCCAGGCTCCTCTTTCTGGCCCAGATCCACCCCTTGGCCAGTTTCAATAATCTCTTCACTACCCAGGCTGGGAAGTTCAGATGATAAGCCAAATACCACAACTTTAGTAGCCAGTAAATGTTCAAAATAGAAACATGCCCTGCTAGTGATAAGTGGCAGCCTCCCCAACTCCACAGGGTCTCCCCCCAGATAACAACCTACTACTCCCACTAGAGTCTTGATAGGACTGACCAGTATACTGAGAGATAGATACCCAAGTACCTCACTGTCTCTCCAGTAGGAACAATTGTTCCAACAATATCCCCCCCCATCAGACCATTATCTAATACTATTGTTTTATACTTATGCCAATTGAGTTTAGCCCCAGAGTGTGCCTCATACTACTCTATAGTCTCCTTGAGTTCCTTGATATCAGCAACTGAACTCAGGCCAACTATCATATCATTTGCAAATGTACTGACTTTCCACCCAATACTAAATACTGAAAGCCCTACTATTCTCTACTGAATCCTATCTATCAAAGGCTCTAAGAAGAGTGTATACAGAATGAAGAACAGTGGGTCTTTCTGAGGAACACCCCTACCCAGAGGGAAAGCCACTCTACAATGCCTATTATATATGAGTGCAGCTCTACTCCCTTCCAGTAGGCTGACTATTGCTACTTAGAACTACTGAGAGATGCCAATCTGATCCAGTACCTTTGCTATCCAGACTTACCAAACACAGTTATATGCCTTTTTCTGATCCAGAAAGATCAGGCACCCATCTAGTCCACAGGCTCATACCTCTTCAATAATGCCATATACCCATACTATGTCATCTCTAATGAGCCTACCCCCTACAAAGCCCTGCTGCTCCTCCCCCAAGACCTGTTGGGCCACCTTCTGTAGCCTTGCTACCACCATCTTAGTGACCAACTTTCAGTCTATATCCAGTAGCATGATCAGCCTCCAGTTCTTCCAGTCCTCTCTCCTGCTCTTATTCTTATAAAGCAGCACCACCAGCTTCAGATCCTGCTCATCTACCCATCTCTTAGACTATAGTACTAAGTTAAAAAGTACCATCAGCTCTCCTAGTATGCTGAGGACACCCACTATCTTCTTCCAAAAATCCCAGGGCAGGCCATCCTTCTCTAGTGTCATGCTCAGTATAGTTGTAACAAGAATCTAGCAAATCTCCTCCTCCTGCACTGGCAATATCAGGCCACCTAGTCCTTTTACCTATAGTGGGTACCAATTCTCCAAAGTATGATCAATGTCAGCAGCATCAGTCCCACCCTTCTTCTCACTCTACAAACTGCTCCACTTCTCCTTTAATGATCTGAGAATATCTTATATACTATGTACTAATAGTTTCTTAGAATTGAGAACCCCCTCTCACCTCTGCTGAACTCTCCTCACCCAAAGAGCTCTCATGAGATACTTAGAGGGCCTCTCCCCTTCCTCCAGCCCCTGCCAACATAGTCATACTGCTAAACTCTGCACCTGTACTTCTTCTTCCTCCTGCAGCACCTATTATAACTCAATAATCTCCTTTTTCATCTTTAGTAGTCTCTAATTCTCCACCCTCTCCAGGGCCAACAGACCTGCCCAATCTTTCAGAAGTCTTTCCAGTCTAGTAGAAGCCCACATCATTCTCTTCCTCCTCTGTCTATCTGTCACCTTGCTAGCCTCTCCTCAATAGACCCTAGCAGTCTCTTTCAACCTTATCTACTGAACTCCAACCAGGGTACCCTCCTGTATCCACCTCTCCACTCTCTGCTGAATGTCCTCAGCTCACCTGTCTCATAACATCTTATTATCTAATAAAGAGGAGTTGAGGTACCAATGTCCAGACCTATCCCCACTTCTCCAAAAATGACCCTGTCTTAGTAATCTCTAATAATTAGACCATGGACACTATTCAGTCTTCAGTGATCTCTAAATATCTAAGCCCCAGCAATCTGCATTCAAAATCCAATCAATTCTTGTCCCCAGACCACTTATCCAGTATGTGTATACCCTCCTATCACTCCAGAACCCCCTGCTAGCATCCATCAAAGCACTTAGCCTCTCTACTTCTTCTCATACCACCAGACCTCCACTCCTACCCTCAGTCCCCTGCCCTCTGTCAGTTCTATCTATTAGTACATCTCTGACCATATTAAAGTCTCTACCAAGTACATCCACTCTAGTCTCTACAAGGGTCCCTCCCTTCTGAAGACCCTTCACCCAATCTACATACTTACCTCACACAGCAGAGCAGTAGCAAGATCTTACTGTAACTAGCTCTCAGCCTGTGTGAATCCACTCTCCCCAAACCAGCCTGTCTTCTCAGCTTCTCACATCATATATCTCCCCTCTGCCTCTCTGGACCAGAATTCCAATCTTGCCTATCCAAACTGCCTCACCTCCTCATTTCTTCATCTATTTGAGTTTATTCAAATCATCCTCACATCTGATATCCTGCAAAAGAAAGAGATCAGTCTCCAATCTCTTCAGCTAAGCAAAAATGTTCTGATGTCAAAAAGAACCCTATAACCTATTTACATTCAAAGAAAAAATATTAGTTATACTATTCATAAGGAATATTGTTAAATAGTAAGTACATCCTCTACTGCTCTATGTTCATCTCCTTTTGAGCCAAGTCTAGATCATATTCTGCAGCCGCTACCTCCTATTCAATCCTCTTAGTCTCTAATCCAACCAATAGTTCTACAAGCTCCCCATCCTTCTTCTCCTTAAAATCCTCACGATACTCTAGACAGACCTCCCACCAGAGCTGTAACCCATGATGCTCTGCCTAACAGAAGGTGGCCTGCTCCCCAACAGCAACTGTCAGCTCAGCCTCTCTCTCCTTATCAACCTCATATCCTTTCTCCTTCAGGAAAACTGCAAGAACCTCTGCCTTCAGTGCCTCCACCACTCTATCACTATATAGGATCTATGCCCAATGCTCTTCACTTATCACTTGCAGGTCCACCTCTCCCAACTCCTCTGCTGAAAAGTTGTTCATCATTCTGCACATTCATAGTAAGTTTCCTACCTCCTTCCCCCCTGGAGTCGCTGGCCTTCCTCCATCCAGTATCATAGTATCAGCTCCTGTACTTGTAGTCTCATCTCACTCCTTCTCTTGGACATCTACCAGTCCATCCTCACCAGCTGCCACCACCCACCCCTCCTTTGCTACCTCAGGAACTCCAAAGTGTACTTGCTGGGCTCCCCATATAGACACATTCTCTACCACTCTACTCTTTGAAGTTAGACCTCATCTAATAAGAAGAGTAGGAGATGGAGAATCTTCCCAGACCTCAAATGTACCATCCACATATGGGTCATTGCCAGTCACTACCTTGTCTACTTCCAGCCCCTTCTCCATATTCCTGCTATCTTCACTAACCCAGATACTCACTTTGGCTCTCCCCATAACTTCAATTCTACCAGCATCCTTCTTCTCCCTACTTTCTAGGTTTACCAGCAGCTCTTTCTGCCTCTTATGTTCTTGGGACCTTTTCTACAGCCCCTTATCTATGCATATCCTCTTCCTGTCCACTACCTCCAAATATGTTGACTCTATATACTCCTTTTAAGCCTTTGCTCTCTGCTCTACTATACCACTCAGCTTCTTTAGTGCCTCTAACAAATTCTCTTCCTCCTCCTCACTCCTCTTTATCCTTATCACCTTATATAAGAAAGCCTTCCAAACCATCACTGAAGGCTAGTCTCTAGCCTTTCTGGTAGCTTCCTTCCTTACCAACTGAATCCTAACATCAACATCTCTAGTTTGGAATAAGGTTCTCTCTCAGACCCAGAACCCAACATCAACTACCTCTCTATACTCAGCCATAACTTCCTCAACTCTCCTCCTCATCTCTATAGTAGTCACCATGAGCACTCTTTTCACTAGTAGCTGCACTACTCTGAGATCTCACCTCAAGCAGTGTACCATTGGAATATATACCTCTCCAATAGTTAGCCCAGCCTTTAGCACTTTCTCTAATAGCTTAGCCTCCTCAAAGTTCACCTCCACTCCTTTCAGTCCCTTCAGGAACTTCATGGAAGCTACTCCAGCCACCTACTTAGTAAATAGCCCCAGTACTATTTTCACTATCACTACTAAGTCCTAAAAGTACAAAGCAATCACAAACACTGAGATCAATTTCTTAAGTAACAGAGCCACTGCCAGGCCTATTACACTATCCATTAGGTCTCCCATCTATCCAAGCCCCATTCTCTCAGCCCCACCATCAGCAGTCATATCTGGATTTTTTTTTTCCAGATTAGCAGTCTCATTGTCATCAGCTATCATACTCACTCCAGCCCTTATATCCCTAGCTCCACTGCCCCCACTACTAAGGACTACTCCCTCACACCCTGTAGGCTTTACTGTCTTCTTGCCCCTCCTCAGCCAGCCCTCTAGTCCTGATGCCAGCTGTTCTTCCTTCACTATATCCACAAAGCTTACTCTCTCTGTCCCCTGTCTACCAACTCTGCTCTCTTCCCTTTCATGTCCTCCTGCTAGCAGACCCCTCATGCTTCTCCCCAAGCTAGGGCCCCTCCACACATACTGCCAGTTAGTGCTCTGAACAAGTCAATCCGGATGGAATTTGGATGGGATTCGAATCATCCATTGTTTTGATTTTCAAATTAGACAATTAAATGTTTACATCAATAACTTGATGAATAATCATCTAAATTTGATGATCTTGGTATCATTTGAAAGCCCTTAATAAGGCCTTTCTAATGATACCAAGTACATTAAAATAGGAATATGCATTGCCGAGATAATAAGGAAAATGGTCTATTTGACGAAATTTCCAAAATCAGCAAATTGAACAATTTCCAAAATCAGTGATTCAGACATTTTCCTTCATAACTCAGCAATGCATGATCCGATTTCAATATTCTTGATATAATTAGATAGGTCTTATTAAGGGCTTTCAAATGACACCAAGATAATAAAATTTGGATAATTATTTATCAAGTTATTAATGTAAACATTAATTGTCTAATTTGGAAATTAAAACAATGGTTGATTCAAATCCATCCAGATGGGATTTGAATCCCATCTGAGTTGATCCAAATGGGATTCAATCTGAATCAATCTGAATCTAATCCAGATTATATTGACTCATTAGAAGCACTACTGCCAGTCAAATGTATTAGGGCTACCCTGCTCAGTACAAGTCTATCAGTCACTATTACTAGTCTCTTTTCTCCAAAAATGATGTAAGTGCTGCCCAAAGGTTGTATAATCTGAATGTTGTCAGAAACTCAGACTAGAACAGATTAGAATATAATTTCTGAATACTTCCCTACAATATTCCTTTATACAACTACTCCTAGTATAGCAATATCATAAATAGTAAATAAATCTATTTAATAATCCACAAACTACTCTTAAGTAAATCCACACCCCATTAGATCCCACTTCTAACCATATTATGAAATTTCCTAATTGGATATTATCTACAGTGATATGTCAATTCAACTAAGCTAGTCTTAGTTTCTTGAACTTCCTGAAATATGGAAAATCCTGAACATCCAGAACTAGTCCAAAAGAGGACTTTAGTTGAGATATCAACCTAATCTTAATATCAATAAGTAAGAGAATATACTACATATAAAATTGATCTTGATCTTAAGAAAACAGTCTTCTAGAATATCCAGAACTTCTAGAAAACTCTTTTAGAACTATATAATGATACTTTTATAAGTAATTCTCTTATACTTGAGATATTTATAAACTTGCTAATTATAACATGATTAAGCTTATTCTTAAGTACTGTTTGGTACTCTATAAACTTAACAACTTAGAGAAGAGAATCATATTTGTTTATTTATCAATATTATATCGTAACTTCTATATAATATTGATGTTCAATTATCTTTATATTAGTATTATCTAATATTAAATATTCAAGTTGACTCAGAAATATGCTATAGAGAGTAGAGTTTTTCAAAGTTCAGTGAACTTGATGAGATCTCTGCAAACTGTTCTTTTAGTTTATTGAATTGAGATAATAGCATATTTTGATCTATAAGTATTTTTTCAATTTGGACTAATAATGAGACATAGAAGTACTACTTAACAAATATTATGAGATATTAGATAATATTAAGTAATTTGAAAATCCCTCTAATATATAAGAGGAATATCTTTTAAAAGAGTTTTTTTTTTAGTTAAAGAGTTTACAAATAGTTTACAAACTCACCATAATATATATAATACTTATATGCATCAGTTGTTAATATTCAGCTATAGTTATTTAACTAAGATTTGAAGAATTTTTTGAGCTCAGAATATTATGAAACAAGCTGAATACAGAGATCTAGCTCTAATATAAGCAGGTTTTCTATATATACATCAAATGAACTCTTGATAAAATTAAGAGTTAGATTGATCAGGTGTTTCCAGATATCTTTTTTTACTTAATAAAGCATATTAGGTATAATTATTGAATAAATATTTATAAGAGATAGTTCTCATAGTATATTCCAGAGTTTGGTTGACAGATGATATGATTGTTAGTAAAAAATATTTATTTAAAAATAAACAAAATTAATATATATAATTAGTCTCTACAATTTATACTTTTAAAAACTCTTCTCAGCTATTTTATGTTTACCTTTCAAATTGTAAATTTATGTATTTATAACTGCTCTCTATATCTCAGAAATTATTTGCAGAGAACATATCTTATTAAGATATGAAAATTGCAAGTGAGGGGTTATATATTTTAGGCAGACTTGATTTATACAGGTCAGGTAGATCATACCTCTGGATAATTAACTATAAAGAATATAACTACTATTATAGAAGAAGTCTTTTCAGTCTTCTTGAGAGTCTCTTCAATAATTAAAAAATATACAATTACTAGGAATACATTTCATAAGTATGTTTACCAAATACATTTAGAGAGATTATCAATAGAAATATATAGTAGATATATTTTGATATATCTAAGCAAATCACAATGTATTTGGTTAATCCCAAGTAATACTAGAATTACTGTTGTACTAAGTGAGAGTTTCTCCTATAGTTTGAAAAAAGAATTATAGTCTATAAACAGTAAGTATACTAATTGATCACTTGTAAACTTAAAATTAATTATTATTTTACCTGTGTTTGTTATTAAAAATTACTCTAATATATCTTAGAATACTTTTATATACTATCTGCCATATAGTGTTTCTCTGCTTTAAATTTCATATTATTCTTAAATAAAGTATTTGATATTAGCTTGTACAGAATAGCAAGTAGATTATAATAGAATAGCATATATTCACCAGTCTAAGTTTTGGACATATGAGTAATGTTAAAAACTTTGCAATTGAAGAGCTAATTTAAAAAAGAGAATTACTGAATATTTATCAATTTAACAGAAATATTAACTATTTAATTATATATTACTCTGTTTTTGGCTATTATATCTAAAAGTTTTAATCTCTCTTGAGTTTGTAAACCAGAGGGGCCCATTCACTATTGAAATTCCTCTATCTGCAAATATATTAAGAAGTTTATCTGTAATCTTTTGAGATATATTTCGATTTTGAAATAATAGATTTATGAGCCAAATTTCTCCATCATTCTTCTAAGAATATAAAGGATTATTTTTATCAGTTATAAGTATCTATCTGAGTTTAGAAATAAATTTATTATACTATATATTGTAAAGGTGACCCCAGAAAGATGACATCAGCACAGGAGACAGCCTTTCCTTGCAAGCCACCAGATCGGAGCACAAGAAGATCATACGGCATATGAGATGAGTAATGATGACCAACTGTGAGTCATTGTGACCACAGTTCAAGCATCCTGAAGAATATAAAAGAAGGATCAAGGAACTGCAGTAGCAGTGACCAACAAGAACCACCAATCCCAAAATAGCTCAAAGACTTACCATAAACAAAATGCCTGCTGCCCACCAAACCTCAAGGTTAAGGAATCACCAAGGCATCTCAGTTGAGGAAAGGATGTTCCAAGACATCAGAAGAGCCATGAGGACCTGCTCAAGAAGGACTCCTAGTATCAACCTGGGTACTGCAGAACTCTATCACTTTATTCTCTACTGCCATGAAATGGAAATAAGGATCACCATTGCTACCGAATGCCTTCAAATGTGGCAAGAGTATGAAATAGAAAACCTCCTCTGCTGGGAGTTCCTACAGGTCAGCACTCAAGAGCTACAAGATACCACTCCCATGGATATATGCGAATATGCGAAGCAAGGATAGCTAAGAAGATCCATCAGATCTTCAGGTATGCACCATGATTGATCCCCAACTTGGAGTATGTTAGAGTCTCAGATTTCAGAGACCTGTCATCCTGCCATATCAATGCACTAGAAGCCAGGGTTGCCACAGAAGCCCAGTCCACTATCACCCTCAACAGTAATAAAGTAGAAGACTTCTGGCATCCCATCCTTCAGGACAACCCAGACCAATTCCTACAAGGATTGATCTCAGTATTTCAAGGCCCAAGCATCCAGGTTAGATCTCCCCAAGACCCCACATTTGTCCCTTATTTTGTGGAAGAGAACCTCATAGATTGGAGAGCCCCCGATTTCCCCACCAAACATAATGACATCATCAGCAATGATGTCATCCTGCATGACATCGAAGCATGCAAAAATGATGAATTTGTGGATCTCATCTCCTTCAGTAATGATGATGATGAAGCCCCCATGATCCTGAACTTTCTGCTATAAGTTCTTTGTTACACTGGATAATGCCAGCACCAGTATTTTGATATAACACCAGATAATACTAGCACTGGCATTCTGAGATGACATGAAATTGTTCCAGCACTGGTATTCTGATGTGATACTGAATTATACTAGCATCCTGAACCTGTACAACCATCAGTACTGACCCTGGAACTTAGTAGTTTTAGTTATTGGAATTTATATTTAGCTTTATATCTTAGCAATTATTGAATTATATTTTGTATAAATACCCCTCTCATTTCCTCTGAAATAAAGTCAGTTCCTCTCAGTGCAATACACACACTTCCTTATAAGCAATCTAAGAGATAATAAGACAGTTTAAAGATAAGAAGTTTGAGGACTATAAGATCTTGGGAAGGCACTCCAATAAGAACTTACTTATAACAAACTTGAGTTAGTCTAAGAGATACACCTTGAAGAAAATCTGGTATATTTGAAGAACTCAGTTACCACTATGTGACAACTTGGTGCCCATTGGCTGGTGATTCAAGATGAATCCCTCACTTTCAAGCTGAAAAACAAACAACCTCTACAACAACTACCCTGACTACAAGAGTCACTCCTGCAAGAATTCAAGACAAGATGGAAATGCACCCCCTTACATTCTATAGATATACTACTGAAGAGTCAATCCTGACCTTCATTGAAGACTTTGAGCAATTTGCCGCCATACAAGCCCTTGGTGTGGATGCTCAATTGGCCCTTCTACCAGTCAGCCTCAGAGGACCTACCAGAGACAAGTTCAATGCAGCCACCATTGCTGATGCTGGTGCAGCCAAACTTACCAACATGAAGGCCTTCCTCAGAACAACATATTATACTGAAGAGATCAAGCAAGCTCTCAAGGATCAACTCAATACTATCTGCTAGAGACTTAGTGAAGATCCCAACTCATTCTATACTCAAATCTGCCACCAGATTATCTTAGCTGGCTATGATGACTGCCTCAAGGAACAAATAGCAGATTCAACCTTCTTCAAAGGAGTTCACTCTGAAATTGCCCTAGCAATCTGGTCTACCCCAGCTGCACTGACCCTTGATCAGAAAGTGGTCTTTGCATAGAGATATTGGACTGCCAGACACCCTGCTGAACACTCAATGGAGAAAATAACTAGCATCAAGATGGAGCCATCAAAGCCAACTAGTATCATACCCACCACAGTTGTAAACAGACAACCAATCCCACCTACCCCCAAGACAGCCAAAGCTGACCCAGTGGAGGAACTCGCCAAGCAGTTTGTCAAGATGACTGCACACCTTGATAATGTTGTTAGAGAAGTCCAAAGCGCCAACAGGAGACCAGTGCAGAGATTTATAGCTGCTACAGAAGAACACAATATCACATGCTTCAGATGTGGAGAAGAAGGCCACTATGCAAAGAATTGCATAACCAAAACAAGATGCAAAGCCTAACCAAGCAATACTAGCAGAACCAGAGAACAAACCAATACAGTAGTCATTGAGGAGATTGGTGAAACTAATGATGAAGAATATTATGAGAAGCTTGAATTCTACCCTACTACTGAAGGTACCAGAACCCAGTCCAAGCCCTATGACAAGAAGAGTAACAGTAAGCCAGTTGGAAGACCAAAGAAGACCCTAGCTGTCACTATTCAAGCAAGACTCAACCAGAGGAGATTGATCAAGACATGGAGTTAGATGAAGCTGCTCACCAAATCATTGAAGGCACTACTCCAGTCTCAGGAGAAAGCGAAAGCAAAAAGGAACAGAAGCTACACAAGACCAAGATCTACCAATATGATATCTACAAGGATCTCAAGGAACAAAAGGTCAATGCTACCTTTGGACAGCTAGCCAAAGTCCCTGCCTTCAGATAGCAGTTGAGAGTAGGACTTACAACTACCACCAAGAATCAAGAGTACAAGATTGTAGAAGCTCACAATGCACAGGAAGAATCTGAGAACTCAGGTGAAGAATCTGAAGATCAGTGCAAGACATCAGCCTATACCCCATGCCAGATTGAAGACTGTATCTTTGATGCCATCATTGATACTAGTGCTGGAGGATGCCTCATGAGCAAGAAGGCAATTGACTGCCTAGGCTGGGACATTGAAGAGTCTACCAAGATGGTCTATGTCACAGCAGATAGTACACAAGCTACCCCCCTTGGCAAAATCTGAGAAGTCCCCATCAAGATAGGAGGAGCCACCATCCCAGTAGATGTGATTGTTATAAGTACCACCAACTATAACATCCTCATTGGCAATCAATGGCTTCATAAGGCCAAGGCCATCATTGACCTCAATGCTCAGAAGATGCAGATTAACTATAGAGGAAGAAAGGTATGAGTCTCTATCAATGTCCACAAAGGAGTTCTACCAGACATGGAGGAAGGAGATAAAGAGGACACAGAGGTCTTCATGCACTCGGTAAACAAGAATAAGAACAAGACACCCAAGCTCACAGATGAGCAGTAGTACAACAAGATCATTGATGGCTATACTCCTCAAGGAAGATGCCCCCATGGTACTAGGATATACTGCTCCAAACACCTGAATGACTGCTGGTCCTGTATCAGTAAAATCAGGAAAATCCACTAACAGAAATATGAGCGAGAAGCTGTCGAAGCAAAAAGGAAAGCCAAAGAAGATGACCAGCCCCCAGAGCTTCAAGCTGACAGTGATGATGAGGAGAAACAAGAATCAGACATCACCCTCAAGGTCAAGAAGTTTCACCCTGAAGCCAAGATCCCAGAATACAAGACTGAAGGAGCCATAGGAATGGACCTTGTCAGCATTCAAGATGCTACCCTTGAACCACAGACCACCACCCTACTTGGCACTGGAATAGGAGTCAAGCTGCCAGAGAACTACCCCAGAATTATCAAGACCAGGAGCAGTCTGACCAAAAGTAAAATCTCAGTTGAAGGAGGAGTAATTGACCCTGATTACACTGGTGAAATCTTCCTCATAGTCAGAAATCACAACCACACCACCCCATTCGAAGTCAAGAAGCATGACAGGATTGGCCAGATACTGATCCATGAAGTCAAGAAGCCTAAGACCATTGAAGCCATCGAACTCATCAAGACCAAGAGAGGAGAACAAGACTTTGGATCTACTGGAAGAGGAGCCTATACTGCCACCAAGGTTACTGAACTTGAGCATGAGAAAGACAAGGACCAGAACAAGCACACATATACTATTGGAAAAAACTTTCCCCTGGAGGAACAACTTCTCAAGATCCTGCATCAGAATGAAGGAGTCCTTGTTACAGACTTTAGGGATATCCACAATCAAGAACTCAAGTACTATCACAAAGTTGACACTGGTGATACCAAGCCCATCTATCAGAAAGCCAGACCCATACCACCTGCCTACAGAGAGTGGCAGCAAGCAGAACTCAAGGAAATCGAAGAAGCTGGGATTATCAAGCAAGCTATCAGCCCCTGGGCTTCACTCATTGTCCTTACCCCGAAGAAAGAAAGCAAGCCTGGAGAGTTTGCACCAAGACTCTGCATTGATAACAGGAAGCTCAATGCCATCACCAAGAAGGATAGGCAGCCCTTGCCAAATATTCAAGAAATCCTTACCACCCTTGAAAGTAAAGCCAAATACTACACCACCTTGAATCTGTTCTCAGGCTTCCATCAGATCAGTCTCACTCAAGATGCCAGTGAGAAATCAGCCTTCATCACACCTGATACCACCTATATCTACCTGCAAATGCCATTTAGAATGTGCAATGTCCCAGCAAGCTTCTAGCAAATGATGAACAGAGTCTTCAGCAATGAGATTGAAAAATGGCTCTTTGTCTATGTTGATGATGTGATCATATTCAGCAACACTATACAGGAACATGTCAATTACATACAGCTAGCCCTCAAGAAGCTCAAGGAGCATGGCCTCTACATCAAGCCCAAGAAATACAAGTTTGTGGCTCAGGAAATTGCCTATCCAGAACACCTCATCAACCAGACCAGAATCCACACAGACTCTATAAAGATTGAGGCTATTGCAGCCTACCCAAGACCCAGAACAACTACAGAAGTCCATGTCTTCCTTGGACTGGCCAGCTACTACAGAATATTCATCAAAGGATACTCCAACATTGCAGCACCTATCTACGAGCTACTGAAGAAGGAGACCAAATTTGAATAGACCAAGGAGCACTAAGAAACCTTCAATGAACTCAAGACCAGGTTGACCCAAGCACCCATCCTCAGAAGACCAGATTGGAATCTAGAATTCATCCTGCAGACAGATGCAAGTGCTATAGGACTTGGAGCAGTCCTAGCTCAGAAGAAAGATGGATATGAATATGTCATCTCCTATGCAAGCCAAGGTACCCATGGAGCAGAACAGAACTACAAGTCATACAAGCTTGAATGTTTAGCAGTAGTCTGGACAGTAGACAAGTTTCACTACTACCTAGCCAGGAAATACTTCACCATTCAAACAGACCACTCTGCTCTTGCCTGGCTATTCCACACTCTGAACCCCAAAGGAATATATGCCAGATAGATCTACAGGCTGCAAGAGTATGACTGTACTGTCAAGCACTGCTCAGGAAAGACCAACACCAATGCCGATACACTCTCAAGGACACCCCGAAACACCCCCATCAAGACTATTCAATATGAATAAGGAGCTATACTATGGATTAATCAGCTATCTTAGGTAGCGGAAGATGCCCAACCACCTTGAACCCTGGACAATCACCATCATCAACTGGACTTGGAAACAGTTTGAACTAGACAACACTACACTCAGAAAAAGAGGAAAGCTAGTAATACCCAAACACAAGAAGTATCAAGTAATGAAGGAAGTATACAAGCAAGGACACTTAGGAGAAACTAACATATATGATAAGGCAAGAAGAACCATATGGTGGCCCAAGATGGAAGAAGACCTGTGCCAATTTGTCAAAGGGTGTGACAAGTGCCAAAAACAGAAACAAGATCAGCAAGACCAGACACCCAGATCATCAAGAATTGAGCCTATCCCCTTCCACCATATCACAATGGATATCATTGGACCACTACTAGTAACACTATCAAGAAACTACTATATTATAGTTATTGTAGACCTCTTCACCAAATGGATAGAGGCAGGAGCATTACAAGAAGCCAATGCCCTCTCTATAGCCAACTTCCTGTACCAAGAAATCATCTGCCGCTATAAGACACCAAAGCAAATCACAATAGACTGTGGCACGGAATTTGTCAATGGATTCCATGAGATAATATATCAGAAATACAAGATCCAGCACATCAAGACCACTGCATACCACCCTTAAGGAAATGGACAGACAGAGAGAACCAATAAGACCCTCAAGAACATCCTAGCAAAAATCTCAGAGACATATGAGAATTGGGATAACTATCTCCCAACTGCCCTCTCTGTCCTATGAGACATATGGTCACAGAGCACATACTTTACCCCAAGAGAGCTGCTCTTCAGAGAAGAAGATTCTGATGGAACCTCAGCTACAAATCTAGACCTAACTTGGAGATGGGTTGTTGCAGAAATCCGGAGACTACACCAAATTAGGAAGAAGGCTGAAGATTACATCATCAAGTTACAAGTACTGATAAGGAAGAATGCAGAAAAGAATCACAAGGCCCTAGAACCCATCTGAATTGGAAAAAAGGTTCTACTGTATCAAAATATGATAGAAGCCTCATGGTCATGAAAACTGGAGCCCAAATGGGAAGGATCCTTCTATATGCAAGATATCAAGAGAACTACCTTCTGGCTTAGAAAAATCTCAGGGACCATACTGCCTACCATGGTACATAGAAACAGACTCAAGAAGTACCACAAACCTATATAAGAGAAGTAAAACATAATGACCACCCACAAGGTTCTAGTCTGCAAATCATAACAGCATGTCCCGTGACCAGCAGGGTATCTGTCTGGACCATTCTCTAAGAGATATGGCACTGGCAACTACTCATCTGTGAGACTTTTGAAGTCAGAGGAGTTCAAACCATCAACTGATTAGTCAAGATCAGAATCAGGCCCTTGCTCTATATGAAGGGAGCGACCCTTCACCATCATGCCAAAATACAAAGAGAAGATGCCAGCCCATAAATACCACTTTTCAACCTCTTGCCAGAGGTTATGGGATCAGCAAATTTTTCAGGACTGGACCAATGAATAAGGACACTCAGGAAGATCCTTATTCAGGAGAAAGATGTAATGGTAACCCCAGAATGATGACATCAGCACAGGAGACAGCCTTTCCTTACAAGCCACTAGATCGGAGCACAAGAAGATCATATGGCATATGAGATGAGCAATGATGACCAACTGTAAGTCATTATGACCACAGTTCAAGCATTCTGAAGAATATAAAAGAAGGATCAAGGAACTGCAGTAGTAGTGACCAACAAGAACCACCAATCCCAAAATAGCTCAAAGACTTACCATAAATGAAATGCCTGCTGCCCACCAAACCTCAAGGTCAAGGAATCACTAAGGCATCTCAGTTGAGGAAAGGATGTTCCAAGACATCAGAAGAGTCATAAGGACCTACTCAAGAAGGACTCCTAGTATCAACCTGGGTACTGCAGATCCCTATCACTTTATCCTCTACTACCATGAAATGGAAATAAGGATCACCATTACTACCGAATGCCTCCAAATATGGCAGGAGTACGAAATAGGAAACCTCCTCTGCCAGGAGTTCCCACAGGCCAGTACTCAAGAGCTACAAGATGCCACTCTCATGGATATATGCAAAACAAGGATAGCTAAGAAGATCCATCAGATCTTCAGGCATACACCATGGTCAGTCCCCAACTTGGAGTATATTAGAGTCTCAGATTTCAGAGACCTGTCATTCTGCCATATCAATATACTAGAAGCCAGGGTGGCTACAGAAGCCCAGTCCACTATCACCCTCAACAGCAATAAAGTAGAAGACTTCTGGCATCCCATCCTTCAGAACAACCCAGACCAATTCCTGCAAGGATTGATCTCAGTATTCTAAGGCCCAAGCATCCAGGTTAGATCTCTCCAAGACCCTACATTTGTCTCTTATTTTATGAAAGAGAACCTCATAGATTGGAGAGCCCCCGATTTTCCTGCTGAATGTGATGACATCATTGGCAATGATGTCATCCTGTGTAACATCAAAGCATGTAAAAACGATGAATTCGCAGATCTCATCTCCTTCAGTAATGATGATGATGAAGCCCCCATGATCCTGAACTTTCTGCTCTAAGTTCTTTGTTACACTGGATAATACCAGCACCGGTATTTTGATGTAACACCAGATAATACCAGTACTGACATTCTGAGGTGATGCAAAATTGTTCCAGCACCTGTATTCTGATGTGACACTGAATTATATCAGCATCCTGAACCTGTACAACCATCAGTGCCAACCCTGGAACTTAGTAGTTTTAGTTATTGGAATTTATATTTAGCTTTATATCTTAGCAACTATTGAATTATATTTTGTATAAATACTCCTCTCATTTCCTCTAAAATAAAGTCAGTTCCTCTCAGTGCAATATATATACTTCCTTACAAGCAATCTAAGAGATAACAAGACAGTTTAAAGATAAGAAGTTTGAGGACTATAAGACCTTGGGAAGGCACTCCAATAAGAACTTGCTTATAACAAACTTGAGTTAGTCTAAGAGATACACCTTGAAGAGAATCTGGCATATTTGAAGAACTCAGCGACCACTATGTGATAATATATAAGTACTTTCTTGCTATTGTAACAGTGACCCCAGAATGATGACATCAGTACAGGAGACAGTCTTTCCTTATAAGCCACCAGATTGAAGCATAAGAAGATTATATGGCATATAAGATGAGTAATGATAACCAACTGTAAGTCATTGTGACCACAGTTCAGGTATCTTGAGGAATATAAAAGAAGGATCAAGGAACTGCAGTAGCAACAACCAACAAGACCCACCAATTCCAAAATAGCTCAAAGACATACCACAAATGAAATGCCTGCTGCTTGCCAAACCTCAAGATCAAGGAACCACTAAGGCACCTCAGTCAAAGAAAGAATGTTCCAAGACATCAGAAGAGCCATGAGGACCTGCACAAGAAGGACTCTTAGTGTCAATCTAGATACTGTGGATTCTTATCACTTCATCCTCTACCACTGTGAAATGGAAACAAGGATCACTATTGCTACCAAATACCTCCAAATATGGCAGGAGTATAAAATAGAAAACCTCCTCTACCAGGAGTTCCCACAGGCCAGCCCCCAAGAGTTATAAGATGCCACTTCTATAAATATACATGAAGCAAGAACAGCTAAGAATATCCATCAGATCTTCAGGCATGCACTATAGTTGATCTCCAACTTGGAGTATGTTAGAGTCTCAGACTTCAGAGACCTGTCAGCCTACCATATCAATGTGCTAGAAGCTAGGGTGGCTACAGAAGCCCAGTCTACTATTACCCTTAATAGTGACAAAGTAGAAGACTTCTGGCATCCCATCTTCCAGGACAACCCAGATCAATTTCTGCAAGGATTGATCTCAGTATTCCAAGGCCCAAGCATCCAGGTTAGACCTCCCCAAGCTCCCACATTTGTTCTCTATTTCATGGAAAAGAACCTCATAGATAGTGCTCCAAATAAGTCAATTCAAATCAAATCTGGATTTGATTTGTCACATGATGGTTTGATCTGAATCTCAAATCTAAAGCCATCCGAATCAACTCAGATTAATCTGAATCACCTCATCCAAATTGCCCCATCCAAATCACCCATCCGAACCACCCCAATCTGAATCACTCAATCTGAATCACTCAATCCAAATTACTCAATCCAAATCACTCTATCTGAATCACTCAGTCTGAATCCTCCAATTCAAATTCTCCAATTCAAATCCTCCAATTCGAATTCTTCAATCTGAATCCTCATCTGAATCCTTCAACTGAATCCTCCAATCTAAATCCTCCACATGACTCATATGCCAGACATATCCACAACACAATATACACACATACATACACAATACACATACACACATACACACACACACATATACATGCACATACAAACACGCAAACACACATGTCAACAGATCAGTCTTCAACAGTTCACAGTACTGATGATACTTCAAGTCAAACATTCCTGATAGTTCCACACCTTCCATGCAATCCTTGCTCTGAAATCTGGCAACATTGTACTAAGATAGAAGATGATGTTGTTTGTAATTATTGCAGATAAAAAATTAAGACACACCTATTGATACTTTTTGTTTTGACATACACATGATATTGTTTCATCCACTCTCATAAACTGTACCAGCCAGAAGTTCAAAATGTTTAGTGGTATGACTTCAAACATAAATTGACACATAAAAGACAAGTACTCTGACAAAATCAAAAAGAACATAGAGATAAATAAAATTGACATCCAAGCTGTAGTGGGTACGTTTATCCAATTGCCCAACCATTTCTGTACCAACAATGCCATTTAATCAAAAATATTTAGCCATACTCTTCAGCAGAATTTCGAAATTAGCTCATTTGCTGGATTGTCTGCACAGACCAGCCATTACAACCATTGAGAGTGATCAATTGCATAGTATCTTTGACCTCCTCAAGTATGATTTATATTTGCCAAGTACTGATACTATTTGCAAAGATGTCCTGGAGGCCTATAGGAAGGAGCATGATAATCTCTGCCAGACACTTCAGTTAAAATAAGGGCAGTACTATGACCTTTGCAAGCTGAATTATATAAAAGAGCTCACCAATTTAACCTCACATTCAATAAGCAGAATTCGGCAGACAAAATTTCATTTACAATTGACACATGGACATCCCCCAATGCAATTTCATTTCTGGGCATTACCAGTCATTGGATTGGTCTCAATTGGCAGCTTAAATCTCTCACTCTTGACTTCATCAAACTTGTTGGCCCTCATTCTGGAGACAATATTGCAGATGCTTTTATTAGTTGTATCTGGGAGCTTGGGATCACAACCAAGGTAAAAAAGGGGAGCTTGCCATCAGGTCAGCATTTTGAGAGAGGTCCTAAAATAAACCAGATTTTATTGGTTATTTATTTTCACATAAATTCACTAACTGAATATTTTAAGTACAGATTTTGGCCATTATGACAGATAATGCTACAAACAACTCAAAATTTTTCTAAGTTTTAGTGACTAGCCTCAAACAGGAAAATATGACCTTTGGTGTAGAAAGCTATTGTGTGTGATGCCAGGCCCATATACTGAACCTCGCTGTTCAGGATTATCTTATGCATATAGACAAAACATCTGAGAGAGGAGGGGCTCTAAGTATAATTTCCAAGCTGTACAAACTGGTTGTGTTAGTCTGATCATCCCTACAATGACAAGACAAATTTGCTATGCAGTATAGGGCAATCAGTTTAGCCCAAAAGAGCTTATATTGGACATCTGTATGTATTGGAACTCAATATTTGCAATGATCCAAGTTTACTATAGTATGCATCCTTTTTTTCTTTGGTTGGCTAAAGCAACTTGTTTCAGATAACTGAAGATTTATTTTTTTAAAAAA
>RBNI01001928.1:0-20366 GCA_003990745.1 Jimgerdemannia flammicorona | reverse complement strand
CCTCCCCCCACTCTGCTTGCAAATCTTCTCCACAAGCCTTCTACGGAGCCCCCCTCCAGGTCCCCACCCCCGCTGGACCATCACTCGAGGAAATGGCTTTGTCACGCGTGTCACCTGATTAAAACACCTCACTCCAATTGGTCACTATAAATTGTAACAATCACAGTTTATTGGAGAATGGGCATAAAAACATAACAATAGATTGTTATAAAGAAGACTGAAAGCATATGTATAGAAGAGTGGGCATATAAAGGCTATATAATACAAAAAAAACCCCCCAAGTCGAGGATGCGCCATATGTGAACGTGAGACTCAACTAAATGAATCCGACCCAATAAGGATGGGCTTTATAGAAATAAAAAAAAACAAAATAAAAGATTGAGATCGAGAATTTCAATTCAGCAAATCAAATTGTAGCTTTTCAGGGAGGCAGTTGTATGTGCTAGTCGGTAGTGTTTTACAGCGTGCTGGGATCAGTTGTATCGGTGTCGATGTCCTTGAGGTCGCGGAAGTATGCCATAACAGGATAGCATTCATATAGGAAGTGCAAGTGTTCTCTATTGAGAACATTGTTGATCTTTCCGATACCATCGTGTTTCTTAAGGATTTGGAGATATGGGTTGAATTTATATCGATCATGGCAGCCGTTGGTCCCGGAGACGATATGGAGCAGAGATTTGAGAGCCATTTTTCTAATATCCTCGTTGGTATCGTCAAGCTTGTTGCAGAGGTTTGTGATAATTGCGGTGGATTGCGTGCTGTTTCCAAGGCACTCCCTACCGAGTTGGTCGCAAAGAGAGCACGGTACATTGCCAAAGCATTTTTTGCTACTGTTCTTGCACCAAACACAAGCCTTTCCCGGAGATGTCCTTTTCTCTTTCTTGTCGATGGTGTGCATCCGACAACGCTTCTTCCTTTTCTTGCAGTCGGGGCACTTGCTGTACGGCACCGGATTTGCGGTGGCAATAGATGTGCTGAACAATTGCGGCGTGTCATTTGGGTGGTTAGGCAGCAATTTTTGCAGGACTTCCTCGGCGCCATCAGAAAGTACAATGTTGTTGGCCTCCGAGATAGGAGTTATCATGAAATAAGGTTGGGAAATGACGCCAGGTGATAAGCTGGGGTCGGGCTCGAACTCTTGGGAATTACTATCACCGCGTTTGCTGTACACAATGTCCATGTCGCTGTCACCAAGTTTGACGGATAAGGTAGTTGTGTTGGTGTGACTTTGGAGGAAGTCCGTAATGTTGATATCCGAATCGAAGTCAATTTGGCGAGTTTCGGGGGCATTTTCATCGCTTATGTCGGGAGTTTGACTGCAGCCGTTGAAATTTTCTTCGGCCAGGAGCTCAATGCTTATGTTTATATTGCCTCCGGCGTCTTGTAAATTGTAGAACCCTCCTTGATCGTTTGCATTGGTGAACATGCTGAAACCGTGTAGCAGGTCAAGATTCCCTCGGAAAATGGCCGTGAAGTTTTCATCGTCAGTACCGAATACAGAGCGGATGTTTGATCCTAGCAAGTCTTGAAATTCGAGGTTGCTCGTGCGCCTATCATCCATGAAGTCGGGGAACGCATTGGCGCGCTGATACTCTGAACTTGTTTCGAGGTGTGTTTGGAGGTCATCGTTGCAATCAAAGATGAGATTGGGACGGGTACAGATGCAGCGAGGAAGGTTGGAATTTAGGGGCATGTTCTTGAATAAATGGTGGGAAGTGTTATGTTTCGGGGACTTTTATATCATGATCGGATGGGACGACCATGCATGATCTGAACGGGTGGTACAGGCCCGTGCAGCGGGAGCGAATATTAACAGTCACATGACAGTGGCTTGTAGAATCTAATTTTGCGTTTTCGATCTTAGAATGTTCTAACCATGGTATTCATGGTATTTCGGTGTAGCGTCGTAGCGGACGAATATTAACAGTCACCGTGGCTTGTCCGAAAGGCATGCGATTCCCAATATGCCCATATGCGATCAAGGCGATTGAATTATAGTAAGCCCAAGCACCCCTTTGTTTGTGTATGCCCCCATATGTTACTTATATTCACTGTGGGCGCGACTGATCGGGCCCCCTCCTGTTTCCTGTTTGGAACACTAAAAAGAACGTTATTCATAATTAAGAATGCATGAGTGGACCCTGAACGAAAAAGAGAAGTTATTCCGCTTAATTAATGCTTGGGAGCGGGTTGCAGGTGCAGACGTTCCTTTGCCTTTTCGCTCGACGCGCATGCACAGCGTGATGTCCTCCAGACTGGTCGTGGGGATAGATAACAAAAGAGATAGTTATGATTGCTTGTACTTTGTCGATAGGCGACGAGTAATATCGGCAGGGGAGGGGATCGGCCTCCCGTTTGTAGGCAACTGTCTCGATGATAGAATGATATGTCTAGGCCTGAGAAGGGTGGTGGGAGTGTCAGAGATTGTTTTCATACGTTCGAGAAGAAAGAATATTACGATCGCTTATGTCGTCTGAATGGCTCACGTCGGTCAATGAATCCAAACGAATGGACAAGTATATGAACGATCTTGTTTATTGAACACCATATAGCTTACACTACATCCCCAGCACTACACTAACCCATCCTACCACCACTCCGTTTCACCTTCTCTCCAATCTTCTTTTTCAAGACGCGAAAGGCATCCCTGATACGGTTTGGTATGCCGCCAGCCCACCGTGGAACCCGTACGCCGTGAGTGGCGGCCGCTGCAGAGCGGGAGAGATGTAAGAAGAGTCGAGGAAAGCCGAGGCTCTGAAATGGCGGCGTGGGAGGTGGGCAACAATGAAATGAGTGGCGACGATGGGAACGAAG
The DNA here is from genome assembly GCA_003990745.1 of Jimgerdemannia flammicorona. Taxonomy (NCBI): domain Eukaryota; kingdom Fungi; phylum Mucoromycota; class Endogonomycetes; order Endogonales; family Endogonaceae; genus Jimgerdemannia; species Jimgerdemannia flammicorona. The sequence goes on along the minus strand of RBNI01001928.1, from coordinate 17,552 downwards.
AAAAATCCGGTAGGGGAGGAAGTTTGTGGTTGGAGGCGGGGTTGGGGCAGAGGTCGATGTTTCGACTACAGTGTTTTTCTCACTACTGGTTTCTCTTAGCTTGAACGCGGATTCCTTGATCCACGCCTTGGCGGCCCTGCTGAGAAGGTGGAGGGCACCGTTGGTTGACGGGCTTAAGTAGACGGTCCTGGTAGAGAGGGCGGCCAAGAAGGATGTAGCGGTTCGCGAGATTAACGAAGGAGATCTGGAGAATGTGAATTGGGCGGAGGCCGACTGGATGGTAGTCAGAATGCGTGTCAGAAACAGGAATAAACATGGTGCTTGTGGGTCTCGGCACCACACGTTTTCGGGGCACGGCCTGCTGTGGCAAAGCGCCACCAAAAACTGCAGCAATTGGAAGGAATGCAGATGGTCGTCTAGCCGTGCGTAGAACTAGCTACCAAAGTGAGATGTCCGCATCACCACAATCAAATCACTCGAAACCCTAGAACCGAAGTCTTGGAAATGGGCAACCAGCTTCCGCTGGGTGGTATTATTGTTACGTGTGTCACCTGATCATAGCACCTCACTTCAATTGGTCACCATAGGTTGCAGAGCTTGTCACGTGATATACACACTTCTCACGCGACTTAACAAGAAACTTGTAATGACAATTGTATGCTAGAAAATGGGCATAAATATAGTAGAGTTTTGTAAAGAGGACTGAAAGTATATGCATAGAAAAACAGGTATATGAAGTTGAGGCTACATATTACAAAAAGCCCAAGCCGAGGATGTGACATATGTGAATGTGATCCCCAATCAGGACTGGCTTTATGTGAATAATGAAAAATTGAGATCGAGCACTTTAATTCAGTGAATCGAAATGTAGCTTTTCAGGTGGGCAGTTATATGTGTTACTCGATAGTGTTTTACAGCATGCTGGGGTCGGTCGTGTCCTTGAGGTTGTGAAAGTATGCTATAACAGAATAGCATCATGTGGGAAGAGCCAGTATTCTCTATTGAGGACACTGTTGATCTTTTTTGATACCACCGTGCTCCTTAAGAATTTGGAGATATGGGTTGAAATTGTACCGATTGTGGCAGCCATTGGTCCCCGAGACGATTTGGAGCAGAGATTTGAGAGCCATTTTTCTAATATCCTCATCGGCATCATCAAGCTTGTTGCAGTGGTTAGTGATTATTGCGGTGGACTGCGTGCTGTTTCCGAGGCAGGTCCTACCGAGTTGGTGGCAAAGAGAACACGGTACATTGCCAAAGCATTTTTTGTTGCTGTTCTTGCACCAAACACAAGCCTTTCCTGGAGATGTTCTTTTCTCTTTCTTGTCAGACGTGGCGTGGAGTCGACAACGCTTCTTCTTTTTCTTACAATCGAGACACTTGCTATGCGGTACAATATTCGTGGTGACGATAGGCGTGCTGGACAATTGCGACGTGTCACTTGTAGTGGATTGTGTCAGGAGGGAAGGTTGTCCAACGGACGCATCGATCTTGTTCGGCAGCATATTTTGTGCAATACCGTGGGTCCCTGAGATGTTCGCCGATACTGTTGAATAAGCTCGGGAAATGGCTTTGGATGGTAGGCTGGGATCAGGCTCCGATCCTTGAATACTTTCGTCATTGGTGATATTGATATCGTAATCGGGATGGTTTTGGACATTATAGGCGATGAGGTTATGGAGGTACTTGTTCAACCCACCGCCACTTTCGGTATCTGTGCGGCTGTCACCAAGTTTGCCGGGTGGGTGAGTTGTGTTGTTGTCCAAATCGGGGTGATTCTGGAGGATATTGCCGTCGCCACTATATTCTCCGGTCGCAATACTAAGGTCGGAATCACCGCCGCGATTATATTTGGAGAAATCTATAATGTTGGCAACCGAACTGAAGTTGGTTTCGGCGGCATTTTCGTCGGGTGTGTCGGGTATTTGACTATAGTCAATGAACTCGTGTGCGTCTTGTAAATTCCCGAAGCTTCCTCGATCGGTTGCGTTGGTGGCGATGTTGAAACCGGATAACAGGTCATCGACAGTGCCGAATGGAGACCCTAGCAAATCTTGAATTTTGATGCTAATCATGTTGGTGGGGGAACTTCCACCGAGGAGCACATTGACACGCTGACACTCCGAATTTGATTCGAGGTGAGTTCGGAGGTCGCCGTCGTAGTCAAAGATGAATAGACATCTTGGATTTGGACAGGTACAGATGCAGCGAGGAAGGTTGGAATTTGGGGGCATGTTTTTGAATAAACGGCGGGGAAATGTTATGCTCCGGGGACTTTATATCATAATCAAGTGTAAGAGACCGCACGGACTAATATGGGTTTCGTGTTCCCGTTGGATGAACGTCGGTGAGCGTGCCGCCAAGTGAATAAATAAATAAATAAATAAATTGCTAAATCTGTCTGACAAGCCTAACCGTCATCATGCACGTTTTCTATTCAGGCAATTTACGATCACTGATTGTCCCAATCATCGGTTTAAAACCGTTTAACGCCTCCCTTGTGTATCCTTAGTCGAGTCTCCACCCCTCGCACCCCCCCCCACAAACATGGATCAAGGTCGCTGGGGCGCATCGTACTCAGGTTTCCCGCGTCATCTTCCCGCCGCGACGACAAATCATGTGGAACCTCGTCGGCAGACTGCGCCGCATTGATAGCGGGGGCGAATATTAACAGCCACAGTGGCTTGTAGATGCGTCAATGTCTCTGTCCCTGGACCGACATCGGACCCGGTTTCTAACATACCCTCGGGGAGATATGCGGTCGTGGTGGGCGTGATGGGCTTGCTTGGGGAGTGGGTTGGTACGCGATTGGGAGGGCGAACAAGATTCTGCTGAGGTTGGATTTATGGTAAGGTGTTGCTGCGGAGTTAGGTGCAGTGAGGTATTGCTGCTAAGGAGGGACCATATAAGCTATTAGAAAGCTGGGCCAGGGGTATTGTGTAAGCGATGGTGTGCAATAAAAAAATATCGTTCATCTTACTACCCGATACTTTTCCACATGTTCACAGACGTGAGCTATTCAGACGACATAAACGATCAGATATTCCCCTTCGAACGCATGAAAACACCAAAGCAGACATCCTTACAACCCTTCGCAAGCCCAAAGTTGTCCTCTATCATCGAGATAGTTCTCCACAGGCAGGGGCCCGATTAGGTGATAGTCGCTACCTATCGACAAAGTAATACCAGTAGCTCAATTACTCTTTTGTTCTTGTCGGTCCCCATGACCGTCGGAAAGATGTGTCACTCTGTGGACGCGTCTCGGGGAATAACGAAGGGGCACTTCCTTCCCAGCGGAATGACTTGTACCTGGTCGTCTTATCCATTCGCGTGGGGTGGAAAATAGCCGGTCAACTCAGGCCACTTCGTTTCGACATCGGAACCATTCCCGTCGTCCGACATGACCGACAACGCGGTTCTACAAGGGCCATACATCGATCTGTCCCATAAGGTCGTGCAAATTCTCGTCACACTATGGACATGCCATCGTGGCGTTTGGGTTGGTGCGGACAATTCATTACAATAAACAAGCATCAGCTCGTCGTCGTCGAACACGTGGTAAATGATTACAATGTCTGAATGACTAGAGAACCAAATTTATCTTCCCTCAAAAGAGTGAAGCGTGTACACGACGGGGTCATCGTCCCTGGTCGTGAAGACGGAAATGAGAACTGTTTTGCGAAGAGAGAGTATGTAGTTGTGGGATACATAAGTGGAAGTTTTGCACGGGCCGTTTCAAGGCGGACCACGTTGTCGGTCATGCCGGACAACGAGGGTTCGCGGGACCGGCTCAGATGTTAAGCGAGGTGAACTAAGTGGGCCATCTCACGTGAACAGAAGAGACGACCAGGTAACAGAGGAGGGAAGTACAATAGCAAATGCTCCTTCGCTTTTCCCGAAGGGCGTGCACAGAGTGACATCCTTCCGACTCGTCATGGGACTGATAAGGACAAAAGAGGCAGTTATGATTGTAAGCTATTGTCGATAGGCAGCTAATACTTTCGGCATGGGTGGATCGGCGCCTCTCTTATGGCAACTGTCATAGTAGAGCGACGAGTTTGAGCATGAGAATGGTGATGGGGATGTCGGAGGTTGCTTGGTATTTTCATGAGTTCGAGAAGGTCGTCTGAATGACTCACATTGGTCAACAGATGGACAGGTGGCACTAAGATGAACGACATTTGTTTATTGGATCCATCGTTTACACCATCCCTGGTCCCGCTTTCTGGATATGCTGTATTTTCTAACAGCGTATACACTGCAACCAGCTCTGGCAACGCCTTGCCAAAATTATTTAATAATCTCACTCTTGTTAGACCTCCCCATCGCGATCAATCCACTCACCAGCACGCCCATCACGCCCACCACGACTACATATCTCCCCGTCCTACCACCACTCCGTTTCGCACTTCCCTCCACTACTCTACTTTTTCAACACGCGCCGCACTGCGAAGGGAATCCCTGATACGGCATGGTATGCTGCCAACCACGAGTACCTGTATACCGTGAATTGCTACCGCTGCAGAGCGAGCGAAATGTAAGAAAAGTCGATGAGACGGAGTTTCCGAAATGGCGGCAGTGAGTGGGACAATGGGAGTGAGGAGAAGGCCCGAAAAGTAGTGAGGACGTTGCGACTATGATATTTTGCTTACTACTGGTTTAACGCGAATTCCTTGATCCCGGCCTTGGCGAACCGCAGAGGAGACGGACAGTGAGGGAAGCGGGTAATGACGGCTAGGTAGATGGTCTTGTAGAGGGGACGACCGAGAAGACAACGGATCGTGAGGTTGAGCCGCCGAGGTTGGCGACGGAGAAGACGAAGGCGGAGGCCGACTAGATAGCCGTCAGGGTGTCATAGGTGCAGTAGATGTGTAATGTGGGGAATTGTGTTGGAAACAGGGGTGGGTGTGGTTCTAGGGAGCATAGTTGAGAACGGATATAGTGTGTTTGAATGACCCATTTGAGATGAAATTTTAAACCTTCGCCTCGTGTAACCCCACCTTCGCCTCGTGTAACCCCACCTTCGCCTCGTGTAACCCCACCTTCGCCTCGTGTAACCCCACCTTCGCCTCGTGTAACCCCACAACCTTCAGGCGCCTTGTGTAACCCGGCGACCTGCGCAAGCACCTTGTGTGTAACGAGGCTGCGCTTTGACGAGCAGAACCCACATGTGAGCCATTCAGACGACTATTTAGACTTCCAACGTGAGTGTAGTTCTGCTATCTCATATTTTCGCAACGTCAACACATCCCAGCTCGCTGCGAAAAACTACCGACAAACGCTCGTTCTCAGTGATGGCCAATTAGCCCTAGATTTTTATTTTCTCGGCGGCATATACCCTTTCGCTTTCGAATTGATTTATTTTTCTTTTTATATATATCCTTTATGCTCGTTTGGGATGTCTATAGTTACGTTTTTTATACCTATGTTCAAATAATCTAGGGGAACGGCGAGGGTCTGGAGCTCCGCTATATATTCTAATGAATTACCCACGGAGGCACATAAAAAAATCTACATCAATTTTTTGCCAATCGTTGCCAAAAGGGATATGTCGGCCACAAGGTTCCCAGGTATTAAGATCAATAGGGTTATTGAGATTGATCATTCTTGAGAAGAATTGTGGTGGCCGGACGAACTGACACAACAAAACAGTACGTAGAGCCCTCCAGGATCTGGCCAACAATGACAACAATGTTCATAACAGTTTCTGATGTCTTCGTTTATCATTTTCTTCGCGGAAAATGAATCTCCTATGGCCCATGTCAAGTCGGTGTGTGAGTCACATTCCCGTGACATGATGGCTTAGATAAAATAGCGGAGGCGAATATTAACAGTCACCGTGGCTTGTCCGCCCTTGCAGTTGGAGTCACGTGCCCGTGTTTCGGTTTCCACCTTACACGTCTACCGCATCGATGGCACCCTAGCGACCATCCCGTCGGCCTCTGTCTCGTCTTCTTCAACTCTCTCCAGATCTTTGCCAATCTCGGCGGCTTTGACCTCGCGAACCACTACCTCCTTCTTGGTCGCCCCCTCTACCAGGACCGTCTACTTGAGCCCGTCAATTCCTATGGTGCCATCACGTCCACCTCCTCAGCGGAGCTACCAAGGCGTATCAAGGAATTCGTGTTCAAGCGAAGAGAATCAAGTAGCGAGAAAAACACCGTAGTCGAAAATTAACCCGCCTCCGACCACAACCTTCCTCCCCTACCACTCTTTTTTGGGATTTCTCCTCGCTCCCATCGTCGCCACCCACTTCATTGTTTCCCGCCTCCTTCCGCGCCGCCATTTCGGAGACTCGGCTTCCTCGACTTTTGTTACATTTCGCTTGCTCCGCAGCGGTGGTCACTCATGACGGACGGGTTCCACGGTGCCCGTCGTACCATGTCATACCAGGGTACTGCTCGCGGTGCAGCGCGTCTTGAATAGGAAGAGCGGAGGTGGAGAGAAGGTGAAAAGCAGTTGTAGTAGGACTGGGAGATGTGCGATCGTGATAGGCGTGACTGGCGGGTTGGTCGCGATTGGCAGAGTGAACAAGATTTCGTTGGAGTTGGATTATTTGGTAAGGTATTGCCACACAGCTGGGTGCAGTGAGATATTGCTACCAGGAGATAACATTAGCGTAGTGTAAGCCATTGGGAAACACAATATACCAGTGTGCAATACTTAGAAAGCGGGGGCGGTGGTGTAGTGTAAGTGATGGTATGCAATAAACAAAATGTCGTTCATCTTACTACCCGATTCTTGTACACAAGTTCGAATTCATTGACCGACGTGGACCACGTTGTCAGTCATGCTGAACAACGAGAAGACGAAGTGAACTAAGTGGACCGACTATTTGCCACCTCACGTGAACGGAAGAGACGACTTGGTAACAAGAGAGAGAAGTGCGAGTGCAAACGCTCCTTCCCTTTTCCCCGAGGTACATATATACGTTCACAGAGTGACATCCCTTCGACTAGTCATAGGACTGACAAGAATGAAAGAGGCAGTTATGATTGTAAACTACTGATATTACTTTGTCAATAGACGACTAATATCTTCCGCGTGGGCGGATCGGCGCCCCTCTTGTGGCAACTGTCATAGTAAAGCACGTGAGAAGGGTAGTGGGGATGTCGGAGGTTGCTTTAGTGTTTTCATGTGTTCGAGAAGGTCGTCTGAATGCCTCACAATCTGAACAGATGGATAGGTGGAACTAAGATGAACCACATCTGTTTATTGGACACCATTGCTTACATCACCCCTTTCTGGATATGTTGTTTTCTAATAGCATATACACTGGCAACGCCTTACCAAAAACTTCAATAGTCTCATTTCAACGAAATCTTGTAAGACCCCCCCATCGCGACCAACCCACTCACCAGCATGCCTCTCCCCGTCCTATCACCACTCCGTTCCGCCTTCTCCCACACGCGCCACTGCGAAGAGAATCCCTGATACGGCATGGTATGCCGCCAACCACGAGCACCCATGTGCCGTAACGAGATGTAAGAGGTAGACGGTCCTGTAGAGGGGACGACCGAGAAGAAGGCAACAGATCGCGAGGTCGATGCTGCCGAGGTTGGCGACGGAGAAGACGAGGGCGGAGGCCGACTTGATAGTCGTCAGGGTATCATGAGCGCAGTAGATGTGTAATATGATAGTCGTAGTGGGAATTACAGGGGCGGGTGTGGTTCCAGAGAGAACGGTGACTGACACGCGAGTAACAAACACGTCACCCATTTATTTGCTGCGGCGCGTCACGGAGCGAATACGCGTCTCTAAGCCACTGCGGAGATAAGAACACCCGCCATGCCACGGGAGCGAGACTCGCTAGTACATACCAACCAATGCTTCCACTTCACTACCATTCAAAACATGTCCCCCAACTCCAACCTTAACAGCGCGAACCCAAGTTCAAAGTGTCAATGCTCAGTGTGCTCCCCGACTTTATCAATCATAGAATCCCCTCTACCAGAGTAACCTCAAAATGCAACACTTGTTAAGCACTGTTGATGAATAATTTATGAACTTATCACTCGAGCATCATGACCGAAAAAAATCTGTCCGACATCGTCTGAGTTCATCGACTACAAGTTCATCGACTATAATCAAATATCCGGCATACGCGATAAAATTGCCGCCAACATCATTATGAATATCCTCCAATATCGCCATAATGTTGATCCTGAACCCAGCACTATATGATGGAACATACGGTGGCGACAGTCAATATAAGCAACATATTGAGGTATGTGCAATCAAAAGATGACTTGGGCGCTTATTATAACCTGAGTATGATGGGCCGTAAGTCAAACGACAACAATAATGGTGTAAAGCGCCTGAAAGGAATGATGGTCTTTGAGCCGTGAGTAGAAGCTAGCTGCCAAGGTGAGATGTCCGTACCATCACAACCAATTTCACTCGAAGCCCCCAGAATCAAAGTTCTTGCAGCTCCAGCCGAGTGATATTATTTTCCTGTGGTGGATTTGTCACGCGTGTCATCTGATTATAGCACCTCCAATTGATCACTATAACATACACACATCCCTGGGGTGAAACAATATGGAACCCAAGAAAACAAGAAACTTGTATCGACAAGAGTTTATAGGAAAATGGCATAAAAAAATAGTAACAATGTGTTATAAAGAAGTTTGAAAGCATATGTATAGAAGAGTGGGTATATGAAGTCTATATAATACAAAAACCTAAGGCGAGGATGCGCCATGTGTGAAAATAAATTACTCCGACCCAATAAGGATAGGCTTTATAAAAATAGGGGAAATTGATCAATTCAGCAAATTGAATTGTAGCTTTTCAGGGGGGCAGGTTGTAGGTAATGTTTTACAGCATGCTGGGGTCGGTTGTGTTGGTGTCGATGTCCTTGAGGTCGCGAAAGTATGCCATAACAGAATAGCATTCATGTGGGAAGAGCCAGTGTTCTCTATTGAGGACACTGTTTATCTTTTCGATACCACCGTGCTTCTTAAGAATTTGGAGATATGGATTGAATTTGTACCGGCCGTGGCAGCCGTTGGTCCCGGAGACAATTTGGAGCAGAGATTTGAGAGCCATTTTTCTAATATCCTCATCGGCATCATCAAGCTTGTTGCAGAGGTCAGTGATGATTGCGGTGGACTGTGTGCCGTTCCCAAGGCAGGTCCTACCGAGTTGGTGGCAACGAGAGCACGGTACATTGCCAAAGCATTTTTTGTTGCCATTATTGCACCAAACGCAGGCCTTTCCCGGAGATATTCTTTTTTCTTTCTTGTCGGAGGTGGCTTGGAGCCGACAACGCTTCTTCCTTTTCTTGCAATCGAGACACTTGCTGTGCGGTACAGGATTCGTGGTGGCGATAGACGTGCTGGACAATTGCGGCGTGTCGCTTGTGGGAGATTGTGTCGGGGGGAAAGGTTGTCCAGTGGATGCATCAATCTTGTTCGGCTGCAGATTTTGTACAATGCCGTAAGCCTCTGAGATGTTCGCCGAAACTATTGAATAAGCTCGGGCAATGACTTCGGGTGGTAGGCTGGGGTTGGGCTCCGATTCTTGAATATTTTCGTCATTGCGTTTGTGAAAGGGAATGCTGTACATGATATCCTGTTCTTCGAATAGGACAGTGATATCGGTATCGTAATCAGGATAGTTTTGGGCATTATAGGCGACGAATTGACCGAAGTACCCGTTTAATCCACCGCCACTTTCGGTATCTATGTAGCTGTCACCAAGTTTTCCGGGCGGAGGAGTTGTGCTATTGTCAAAGTTGGGGTGACTCTGGAGGTTATCGGTGTCGCCACCATATTCTTCGATCGCGATACTAAGGTTAATATCGGCGGTATTTTCCTCGGGTATGTTGGGTATTTGGCTAAAGTCAATGAGCTCGGCAAAATTTTCTTCAAGGCTTGTGTTTCGATCGCTTCGTGCGTCTTGTAAATTTCCGAAACCTCTTTGATCGGTTGCGTTGGTGGCGATGCTGAAACCAAGTAGCAGGTTAAGATTTCCTCGTAAAATGGCCACGGAGCTTTTATCGACAGTGCCGAATGGAGATTCGAGATGAGCTCGGAGGTTGTCGTTGCCGTCAAAGGCGAATGGACACCTGGGATTGGGACAGGTACAGATGCTGCAAGGAAGGTTGGAATTGGAGGGGATGTTTGGTGGGGAGGAGGGGGGACTTTAATATATGCCTCGCAGGCTGACGTAAATCTAAATCGGACATGGCATATGCTGGGATACTTACTCTGACCCAGTAGGTTCAATTACATTTTTCAGGCCAATAATGGCTGCAGACTCGTCTTCCAACCATTCAGAGCACAGAAAATCATCTTCGTAAACCATTTTTTGCGCACGTACGTTAATTGCCTTTTTTTTTTTTTCCCTTTTTTTTTTTTCCCCTTTTTTTTTTTATGGAAAAGCAGAGGGTTGACAAGACTGGTTGGTGGAAGGTATTGGTGGGGAGGGGAGAAAAAATTCAATTTTTGAGAGGGTTGGGGACGATGTTCTTTTGTATACAGCATGGCTGCGGTAAACGCCACGCAAATTCTGGACGTTCGTAAATTCGTAGCCTGACGCTTTTACGTTATGTCCAATCTAGGTAACCGCCCGCTTCCTATTGGCAAATTTGGCGTTCAAGAAATTTATACGAGGACGACTGCGCTTCGCCGTCATTCAGTTGTCATTAATGACGAGTCGCGTTTGCAAAAATGTTGGTCAATTCCAGCATTCTCTACTGTGCCCATCTTGAGGCGTCACTCACGTCAAACTTGAAACCCAAACGAAGTTAGAGAAAGCTTCGCGAACTACAAGCTAGTAACGACTGGTTGGCAGCGAATTGGTTAAAAGAAGGTTTCAAACCCCCGCCAAACGTATAGGTGAGATAGCGGCCGTCGTGTCACACCTTGACGTACTCACAGCTCAATTCTCTGCTATCGCCCGCGGTACCAAGAAAACGGGGTCAAAGTCAAATTCGAATTCGCTCATGAGTAAATGATCGAAAGTGCTCATGTTTCAAATTCGGAGCCGCCAAGAGTCTAGGAGGTGCGTAGCAGTAAACAACTGGGGCCGTTGGACAAAAACAGCATCCCGCAGCCGCAGCACCGCACAAACCACATATCCGTTCCCGTCAATGTTTGTCCGGTTTAATTGGGTTTGTTGATATATTTTTGCCTAATGGAGGATGGCCCGGATCGCTCTCCGGCAACTAACCAAACAAGGTAGTCGGGTCATTTTTTTGGTTAAGTTCTCGACGTTCGCTGCTACCGTCCACGGTACCAAGAAAACGGGGAGGTCGTACATTGTCGGAAGTGCTCGCGATTGTATATTGATTTAAATTCGGAACCAAGGGTACAAGTACGTAGCACATTCACAAGAAACAACTGGGGCCCTTGAACAAGGATGGTATCCTGTGGCCGCAATACCGCACAAACCACATATATATGGACAGGTTTGTGGTGCCCCGAACCTCGAACTGCTACCTCCTTTTCGGTCGCCCCCTCTACCAGGACCATCTACTTGAGCCTATTATTACCTATGGTGTTTTTACCATCCACCTCCTCAGCGGGGCCGATCAAGGAATTCACGTTCAAGCGAAAGGAAACCAGTAGTAAGAAAAACGTTATAGTCGAAACGTCAACCTCCGCCCCAACTCCGCTTCCAACCACAACCTTCTCCCCTACCATTCCTTTCCGGGATTCTCGTCGTTTCCATTGTCGCCACTTACACCGTCATTTCGGAGACTCAGCATTCCTTGACCTTTTTTACATCCTGCTCGCTCTGCAGCTATGGCCACTCGGAGTATACGTGTTCCACGTCGGACTGGCGGCATACCATGCCGTATCAGGGATGCCATTAGCGGTGCGGCGCGTCTTTGAAAAAGAAGAGTGGTAGTTGCGAGAAGGCGAAACCGAGTAGTGGTAGGACGAAGATATATGCGGTCGTGGGCGTGACGGGCGTGCTGGGGAGGGTTGGTACACAATAGGGAGAGCGAACAAGATTCCGTTGAGTTGGATTTATGGTAAGGTGTTGTCGCAGAGCTGGGTGCAGTGGGGTATTGCAGCCAGGGAAGGAGCATATATGCTATTAGAAAACGCAACACACCCAAACCCCAGAAAGCGGGACGGGGTACAATGTAAGCAATAAACAAATGTTGTTCATGCATTGACGGAGGGATGTCACCCTATGCACGCGCCTCGGGGAAAAGCGAAGGGGCATTTGTACTTGTACTTCCCTCCACAGCGGGATGGTTTGTTACCTGGTCGTCTCTTCCGTTTACGTGGGGTGGCAAATAGCCGGCCAACTCGTTCACCTCGTTTAGACATCGGAACCATTCCCGCGAACTCTCGTCGTTCGGCATGACCGACAATGCGATCCGACAAGGGCAATCCTTCGGATCCTTTCCAATCTGTCCCATGGCGTCGTGCAAATACCCGTCACCCAGTGGATCGGTTTGCGTTGGCACAGCCGTGGTTTAGAGGGCGGTTTTTATAAGGAAAGGTTTGTATTTTAGGCTCTAGCTAAATTTTCCAGATGACTCATTATAATAAAAACGCATCGGCTCGTCATCGTCGAACACTTGCAATGTTGAATGACCTGAGAACTAAACTGTCTCCTCCCAAAAGAGTGAAGCGTGCACACGGCAGGGTCATCGTCCCGGGTCGTGAAGACAGAGATGAGAAACAGAAAGGCGATTGTTTTGCGAAGGGAGAGTATGCCCGGGAATGCGCGGGCTGTTTCAAGGCGGACCGCGTTGCTGGTCATGTCGGACGACAAGAGTTTGTGGGACCAGCTCGGAAGTGAGCTGAATGAATCGGAAACACTGAGGCTATTAGTCGCTTTACATGAACGGAAAAGACAAGTTGTTTCACTGAAAAAATGCTGGGGAGAGGAATGCAGATGCAGATATACTATCTATTTTCCGCCCGACGCGCGTGTATAACGTGAAATCCTTCCGGCTTGTCGTGGAGCCCGACAAGAACAAAGGAGAGGTAGCTATGATTGCAAACGACGGATATTACTTTGTCAATGGACAAGGAATAATATCGGCGGGAGGGATGGGTCCCTCGCTTGTGAGCAAAGGTCTCTATAATAAGCGACGAGAAAATTATGGTGGGTATGTTGAGGTTGCTATAGCGTTTAGAAGGAGTATTACGGAGATAGTCTGATCGCTTATGTTGGTCAATGAATCAGATAGTAAGATGCACGTCATTTTTTATTACACACCATTGCTTACACAACATCCGCGGCCCCGCTTTCTGGGCATGTCGTATTTATTCAGCTTATACAATACACTCATGCTTCATCCCTGGCAGCAATACCTAACTGCATCATAATCTTCAAATAATCCCGCCTCAACGGAATCTTGTTCGCCTTTCCGATCGCGACCAATCTACTAACCAGTACGTCTGACACACACACCACAACCACATATCTCTCCATCCTACCACCACACTGTTTTGCCTTCTCCAGACCACTACTCTTCTTTTCAACACGCCGCACCGCGAACGACATCCTTGACACAGCGTGGTATGTCGCCAGCCCAACTGGAATCCGTGAGTGGGTACCGCTGCAGAGCGAGCGAGATATAAGAAAATTGAGGAAACGAATTGAGGTGCAACAATGGAAACGAGAAGCCCGAAAAGGAGTGGTAGGTTGAAGGCCGGGTTGTGGGAGAGGTTGGTGTCTCGACTATAGCAATTTTCTCACTACTGTTTTCCTTTCTCTTGAGCGCGAATTCCTTAATCCTTGCCTTGGCGGACCGTGGGGAGGTGAACAGTGAGGGCACAGTAGATAATAATGGGCTCAAGGAGTAGATGAGACAGCCGAGAAGGAGGTAGGTCGACGCCGCCGAGCTTGGCGAGAGAGCATAGGGCGGAGGCCTACTGGATGGCTGTCAGAGTGCCTAGGGCAGAGGCCTACTGGATAGCTGTCAGAGTGCCATAGGTACTAGACGACTCGTGTCGGGAACAGGAGTGGGTGTGGTTGTGCCGCACATGAGCAAATGCGTCAATTATAACATTTTTTCCTCACGTGAACACGTGCGAAGCCACCTAAGGACTGTGACTCTTTTCTTCGAAAGCGAAAGTCATATAATGCAGGAATCGTAGGACAAGGATCGGGCACGTTTCTAAGCCACTGAAGATGATACATGAGGTCGCCACTTTTACTTCTGGGTGGCTTAGTATGATTAAAGAAACAATGTGTGACACAAAATTCTATATGAAGTTAAAACAATTGTTATGAAAATTGACATAATGTGAAATCTCATTCAACTTCACTATAGTCTCTTTAGAGACTATTTTTTCTAAGATACATCCTGAGTTGACTACTCTGATTGAAGAATCAAAATATTACTATAGAATTTATTGCATCTGATGATAATATAGCTGAGCAAGCAGTTATTAATAATTAAGAAGATAAACATTATAAACATTATGATGAATATTATATATCTTTTCTTTTATCTACTCTCTCTACTATTTCAGAAATAGAGATCATTATTAATATTACTGTTTTTGAAGACTTATTGTACAATTTAATACTTATTATCAATTACTCTATAATTAAAATCTTGAAGTAGATGAAAGATTACTAAAGAAAAGAGTATTAAAAAAGATTGATATAACTCAAGTAACTTCAGTAAAATTTTTCAATAAGAAAAAATATATAGTTGAAGAGCAGGAGTATTATAGTAAAAAATATTTATAGAATTGATCTATAGGGATAAGTTATAAAGATTTAAAAATTATTATTTTAAAAGATTGACTAATAATTTTTATTTAAATATTTTATAAACTTTACTTTATATAGCTTAAATTATTTGATAAATACTCTAAAGGTAAATAAGATTGTCTAATTATGAGTCATCTTAATAGCTCATTATTGGTAAAGAAACCTAAAAAAGAAGCTAAGTATAGTTATGATCATTATGTCTATCATTTTAAAGATAAGGAGATTTATAAGATAGTATAGTAAAAAAATTATAATATCTTAGCTTATCATATAAAGACAGTAATAGACTATATTCAATCAAATGATATCATTTGGTATATTTATAGTATTAAAGACAAAATTAGCTATAACTATCTAAATTATAATATATTAAAGATATATAATATCAGCTTAAGATTAGTTAATCTTAATTAACTCAATAGCTTAGATCTCAATTAACTTGATAACTTAGATTTAATAACTTTGTCTTAATGACTCTCTCAATTGACTTGATGGCTTTATCTCTTTCAATTAATTAACTCAATGACTTAGCCTCAATTAACTCAATGACTTGATCTCAATTGACTTAATAACTTGGTCTTGATTAATTGACAGCTCAGCTCAGGCTAATAAAATTTATTTCTTTATATATAATATAGATCTTTATCTTTAATTATACTTATACTAAATAGTATAATTTATCATTATCTAGAAAAAATCTGTACAAGAACAAAAGGGCTATTATTTATTTACTAACAAATTTTATATTTTAAGAATTATATAATATCTTTAGTAAAAGTATAATAAAAAAAGATATTAATATCAATTATAATACTTTTTGATAACTCTGGAAGAGATACTTTTCTAAAATTCAGTTTCTTATATCTAATAGTAATTTTTGCTAAATCTATAAGAAAAATAGAATACATACTAGTGGAACTTTAATTTAAAATAAAAAAAGATATTATATATCAAGTGATATAAATATATTTAGTATACAAAAGATGAAAGAATACAATATAAGAGTGATATTCTAATAGTAAAGAAATCTATTCAAGCTTTTGGTAGTTTGAATTATATAGCATTAAATACTACTATAAATATAATAAATCTTATATTACATTTTTTATTTAACTATATACAATATATACAAATTCCTCATTTAATATAATAAAAGATAAGTAATTTTTTAATTGATAAAAATTTTAATATATTTAAAATTTTAATAATAATTATAATAATTATAGAGAGATATATATTTCAAAAATATCTATTAAAGTATAATTATTTAGTATTTATAATAATGCAATTTCTCAATAAGTTATTTTTTTTTAATAAAGAAAAATACTTTATTAAAAAAGGATCTAATGTAGTAATCTCACAAGTAAGTAAACTAATTATATTATTATAAAATTAAATCTTTGTTCTATTAATTAAGAGTTAATTGAGGCTGTGCCATTGATTGAGATTAAGCCATCAAGTCAATTGAGAAGATAATTAATTGAGAGAGAGTAAAACTATTGAGTCAATTGAGGGGACAATTGATTGAGGGGGAGCAAAACCATCAAATTAATTGAGAAGAGGTAAAGCTATTAAGTTAATTGAGAGAGAGTAAAGCTATTAAGTCAATTGAAAGAGATAAAGCCATTGAGTTAATTGAGGAAGTAAAGTTATTGAGTTGATTGAGAGAGAGAGGATAAAGTGGCCTCTTTCTTCACTATCTTACTAGTCACAAGGTTTGGTAGATAACCTTCTGAGTCACTTATACTCCCTCTACCTTAGATTGGTTTGCTATATCTATTACAGAGCAATAGGAGAGAGGCAATAGTGATGAGTTACTACTTTGTTGGTATCAGATTAGTATCTTCTCTACTTTTTCATAGTTTCTGGTACCTCCAGCTATATCTGAGATATATTTATTTTAGTGTGATGCCTTCTTTCTTTTGTTGTCATCAACAAGATATCATCTTAGTATATCACAGACTATATAGGGTATTGGCAGATATTGAGTATCAAATACTAGTATAGGTTATTAGTATCTATGATGGGGCCCTCTGAGCTTTGACGAGCTTCTCAGCAAGTATGGCACTGGTATAAGTGACTGGTTTTCAGGTATTATTGAGATGAAAGAGGAGATGGTCATTATAGATAAGAGGAAGGACAATTATAGTGAACCAATAGGGTATCAGGCTAGGGGTGGTCATCAGGATTGGGGCAGACATTATCTCAGTAGGGCTTTCTGATTGGCTGGTAGGAGGTGGGGTAGTATAGGAGCCAGTATCCTAGCTGTATCCAACTAGAACTAGGAGCTGATATAGTAATGCAATTGAGGCCCACAGGCTTGGAGAGTGAGACCTTTCTCATTTAGCTATATCTGACTAGAACTGGAAGCTAATATGGTAATATAATCAAGACCCACAGGCTCAGAGAGTAAGAGTGAGGTCTTTTCAGACCCTAGCCTATATATAAGTCCTTTTGGAGAGAGTTTTGCATATAAGTCTTTTACTTATCTACTTTGAATTTACTTTGCTTTCTATTGGTTAATTGGAGAGTTTTTCTTTATCTCAGACTTTCTTTTAGGGTTTGGGAGGCTATTCTTTATTCAGTCTCAGTACTGCTAGATCTGATATATAGGTGTGTTCTTGTGTATAGTCACAATAATCCAGCTCTAGTGAGCAGACAAGTCTAGTCTATATTGTAGGAGTCAATGTAGCTAGTGTTTGACAGACATAGCTGGAGCAGTGAGATTACTGAATAATTTAGTAGTCTAGGTTAATGGGGGGAGTGAGTGGTGGGAGAGAATTTTGGCCTATATAGTCTAGGTTCCCTTCCAATAAAAATCTGTAGGACTATGAGTCTGTTAATAAAAAAAA
>RBNI01001927.1:0-20369 GCA_003990745.1 Jimgerdemannia flammicorona | reverse complement strand
GTCTATAGTATTATTTATATAACTGAAACCTTCAACCTATCCCACAGGGACCCCCTCCCACCCTTGGACCCACAAATGTCACCCCATCTACCATTACTGCAACCTTACCACCACTCTTCGCTACAATCCTCCTTACTAGACCTTTACGTCTCCCCCCCTTGGAGCCCCAACCAATCCACCATGCCTTGAAGAGCTCGAGCATCAACTCCTCCCACCTCACTACCCTCAGTCTCACTGGCCTATGGGGGCCCTCCTCAAAGACATTCTGCCAATGTTCCGTGAGCCCCACCCATATTGCAATGGCCCAACCCACTGTTAGCCACTCATTCCCCACCCCCCCCACCAGCCTCAACTTCAGTGCCGCCCACCGCCCACCCTCCTCAGGGTCAGACACCGACACTCCCAACCTCTCTCCAACTACCCTCCAAAAATTCTCCATACTCTCACACTCCCCTAGCCAATGCTTAGAAGTCTGCACCACCCTGCCCTCCTGCCCTACATTATGACACTCCTTACAATCAAAGACCCCGCCATCCACCAGATGACCAGCCCTAAAATTGAGCATCATATTTCGACGCAGCAACCTCCACCATGCTACCCAGAGTTTTGGCGGTAGCCACCTTGACACAATCTTGATCCAAGACCAGATGCCTGCCCAGTCCCATCTCTCCCCAATTCCAGCCCCTTGCCAGGTCTCTGGCCAAAGGTCCTGCCCCAGACCTCTGAGGCACTCTATTCTCTCCTCTAAGCGGAAGTCCTCGGCCAGATTCCCCCCCAACAAAAGCCTGTCCCACCTCCACATCGCCGGGCCCCAGTCTTCATCTCCTTCAGTACCTTGCCAACGGATCCCAATGTGGTGAGCCCCATCTACCACTCCCCACCAGAATCCTTTGTATCACATCCTCTGACTACCATCCAAGGCCACCAAGGACAGTAGATCCCCTGAACCCCCCTGTGGTAACACCCTTGCCTCCCACAAACGCTGCATAAGGGGCACCCATTCACCTCCTCTCAACTCACTGGCCCTCTTCATCCACCATGCCCTCAAGCAGAGTAGCTTCTTGGGAAAGTCCACCAGGCCAAGTCCTCCATGATCTACAGGGAGTGCTAATACCTCCCAGCCAATCTGACTCCGGCGTCCAGCCCAGAGCCAAGAGCGGGCCATCTTGAGAAGCCTTTTAACTACCCACTTAGGGAAGTCCAAGTGGTAGCCCAAATACCAAAGCTTCGGCATCCAGTACACATTCAGAACAGTTACCCTTCCCGCCAGCGACACCTGCCTACCACCCCAACTTGTCAGTACTTTCCCCCATTCTACTAGCTTGCCCTCCCACCACTCCTTGGGAAGTAAAGAGCCATACACTGAGAAATAGATACCCAAGTACCAAACCACTCCTTCAGCCGGGACAATTGTTCCAATGACGTCCCCCCCTATAACTCCTTCCCCCAGGACCATCATCTCACACTTGTGCCAGTTGAGTTTCACTCCAGCACAATGTTCATACCATTCCACTGTCTCCTTGAGCATGGCCACATCCGCCACTGAGCCCAATCCAACCACCATATCATCTGCAAAGGCCCCCACCTTCCAATTGACACCCAAGATATTCAATCCACCAACTTTGCGCCGGATCCGATCCAACAACGGCTCCAGGGCAAAGGCGTAGAGGATAGGTGATAGCGGATCCCCCTGAGGCACTCCTCTCCCCAAGGGGAAGGAAGCCCCCCTATGTCCATTTGCCAGAATTGCCACTCTACTCCCTTCCAGTAGTTTAATAAGGGCCTGACACACGCCCACTGGCACCCCAATGCGCTCCAGTACCTTCTCTAACCATACTCTCCGAACTCTATCATATGCCTTCTCCTGGTCCAGGAAAACCAAGCGGCCATTCACCCCTGCAGCCCTAGCACCCTCAATGACACCATGAACCCATGCCATGCCATCTCGGATTAGCCGGCCCCCAACAAAGCCTCTCTGCTCCTTCCCCAACACCTGTTGGGCCACCCCCTGCAATCTCGCCACCAGGACTTTGGTGACCAACTTGCGGTCCATATCTAGCAGCATAATAGGCCTCCAATTCTTCCAGTCCTCCTTACACCCTTTGTCCTTGTACAGCAGGGATACTAGCCCCAACTGCTGCCCCCCAATCCACTCCCCATTACTGATGACAGCATCACACATCAGCGACATCTCCTCCAGAGCCTCTTCGATAGACGCCATACGTTTCCAAAAGTCCCAAGGCAAACCATCCTCCCCAGGCGCCGTTCCCAGGGTTGTTGATGCCAGAACTCGAAGAATCTCCTCTCCCAAAACTGGTTGGCCAAGATCCCCCAACCCTGCAGCAGGGTTCGGGTGCCACTCTTCTAGATACCGCTCAATGTCTAGCACCCCCTCCCCTCCCTCCTCTTCACTCCAGAGATTACTCCAGCGGGCGCTCAGTTGGCCCAGGATCCCCTGTACACCTAATACCATCTCTCCCTCATCATTAAGGACTCCTTCCCACTGGTGTCGTACCCTCCTAGTATGAAGAAGATGGGACAAAAACCTTGTGGGCCTTTTGCCTTCTTCCAATTCCTGCCACCGTAATCTTGCTGCCATAGCCTGAGCCTGCATTGCTTCCTCCTCCCTCAACAGATTCTGTAGTTCTAACACTTCCAGCTTAGCCCGCTTAGCCTTCCAGTCCAATAACTCCTCCTCCTCCAATACTCCAGCCCAGTTCAGGAGTAATCTTTCTAGCCTCCTAGATGCCCATTGGACTTGTCTCCTCCGCTGAGCACCTCTCTCCTTCCCCACTTCCCCCCAGTACCTCTGAGCTTCAGATTTCAATCAGCACCACCTATCTCCAATTCTCATCCCGGCACACCTCCAAATATGAACCTTAGTTTGTACCTCAACCACCCACGCATTCCACAGGTCCATCTCATCCAGCAATGAAGAGTTTAGATACCAATGTCCTGGCCCCTCTCCGCTCCCTCCAAACCTCCCACCTCCCTGAATACCCCAGTGATCTGACCAAGGGCACCACTCGACCTCCATCGTCTCCCAAACTGTATTGCCCCAACACTCAGCAGTCAGAATCCAATCAATCCTAGTACCCAGTCCTCCCACCCAGTGAGTATACAGACGTCGATCCCCATCCTGAAGTCGCATGGCATCCACCAGTGAACTGAGTCTTTCCACCTCTTCCCATTCCTCCAAACCCCCACTCCTTCCTGCCATACCCTGTCCCCCATCAGTTCTGTCCAATCTACTCTCCCGTACCATATTAAAATCACCTCCCAGACAGTCCACCCCAGCCTCCACCAAGAGCCCAGAATCCCGCAGATCTCCAATCCATGCCACCCGAGTCCCCCTTTCCACTGGGCAGTAACAAGATCCTACCACAATTGAGTTCCAACCAGACCTCTGCCATGTCCCCCACACTAATCTACTACCCCAATGTCCAGTGTCCGCAATGTCCCCTCTCCCTTTCCTAACCAGGATTTCAACTTTACCCCGCCAAACTGCCTCCCCACCCCATTCTCTCATCCATTCCAGTGCATCCTCTTCCCCCTCACACCATACATCTTGAAGTAAGAAGAGATCTGCCTCCAGTTTCTTCAGCTATCCAAAAATCCTGCGTCGCCTCCCAGTTCCTCTAAGCCCATTGACGTTCATAGAAAAAATGTTGGTTGTACTATTCATAGTGAAATATTTGATAATGTTGCTTTCCTATATCTACAGTTCCATGCTCACTTCCTCTCCAGCCAGATCCAAGTTCCGTTCCGCCTCAATCTCACCCTCCACGTTTCCCTGTTCCTCCAGAGCCGCCAACAATTCTGCACAGTCCTCACCATCCACTATCTCCATTGATGCTCAGTGCTCCTCACACACTACCTGCCACTTTTCCAGCCCCTTCCGCGGCCCCCACAGATAAGCAGCCCTCTCATTAGCAATTCCCAAGAGCGTTGTCTCCCTCGCCTCAGTGACCTCATACTCCTCCGCCTCCAAGAGAGCTGCCATCATCTCATCTCTCAACTTCCTCACAACCTCCTCACCTCGCAACACTCGCCCCCAGAATTCCTCACTGATCACCCGGAAGTCGATCTCACCTAGTTCCTCTGCCGCCACATTCTGTAGCGCCCTCAACAGCCACTTCTCCCCCCCAACTACCTCAGCTACCCACGCCAAATCTTCCTCTCCTCCCTTCCCCTCCTCAGTATGCACAGACTCATCCCAACCATCCTCTGACACATCCTCCAACTCTCCTTCACCCACCTCGGGAACACCATACTGGATCGGGTTATCATCCACCATCGCCGTGTCCACTACTGCCTCCTCCGGCTCCAGTCCCCCACTTCCCTTTGTCTTCCCCCCTTGCTGCCTGGCCACCGCCCAGATACTAGCACCTGCTCCGGTCCCCTCCTCCATAGCCCCGGCCCTTGGTCCCCCATCCAAACTGGCTAGTAGTTCCTTCTATATCTGTCTCCCCTTCGCCTTCTCCCATAGCACCTTGTCCATTCGCACCTTTTTGCCCTCGATCACCTCCACCACCGTTCTATCCTCATAAGCCCTCCAAGCTCTACGCCTTCTCTCCACAGCCCCTGCCAAGTCCTCAAGTGCCTCCAGCAGGTCCTCCTCCTCTTCCTCGGACCCCTTCACCCTTGAAACCTTGTACTCCACTGGGCCCCACTTCAACGCCACCGGCCAGTCCCTAGCTTTCCCAGTATTCTCCATTCCAAACAGCCTCAGCCTGACGTCTACATCACCTGTCCTGAGCTCAGTCCCCTCCCATACCCTAAACCCAATGCCGACCACCTTGCCGTACTCCTTCACCACATCCGTGACCAACCTCCTCGCCTCCTCCTTTTTCACTGTCGGCAAGTCCGCCACCACCAGATGAACCACTCGGGGGTCCCAATGCATACACCTCGCCATCGGAATCGAAATCCCTCCAAACACCACACCCTTCTCCACTGCTTCCAGTAGCAAACCCTTCTCTTCAAACCCCACCTCAACTGCCTCCAGCTTCTTCAAAAACTTAACCGAGGCTGCTCCTTTCACCTCACTAGCCAACAGCCCCAGCACCATCTTTGCCGTCACCGCCAAGCCTCGGAAGTACAGTGTGACAGCGAATTCCGATTGAGACTTTTTGAGTAACGGGACTGCCACTAGGCCCGTTACACCATCAGCCAGGTCTCAGAGTCCCGCGCCGCCCCCCTAACCAGGTCCCCCATCAGCCGTCACATCTGGATTTTTTTCCAGATTGCCCGTCACACCGCCATCAGCAGTCACTGCCTCAGCCACTACACCGCCAGCCCCACTATGCTGACCCCCCAGAGAAGGGGCCTCCTTGCCACTCGAGGTAGCAGCTGCCTTCCCCAGCTCCAGCTAGCCATCCAGTCCAGTCGCCTGCTTCCCCATCCTGACCTTATCTGCAAAGGTCATCCTCCCTCCCCCATGTGGCCTTGCACCTCCTCTGCCACCACCTCCGGCCCCATGACCCCTTATTAAAGCACTCGGCATGCCAAGACCCGCACCTCGACCCCCCCCCACATGTTGCCAGTCAAAGGCACTGGGGCCCCCCTGCTCAGTACACTCACCAGAATGCGCATTGCTTGCCATCTTAATAGCACCAATACTTGAAGACGTTGTTGAAAAGTGTTGCCTGAGTCTTGTATCACCCGAATGATACTGGTGAAAGATGTTGTTTTTTGCTGATTAAGGGCTTTCCAGCAGTATAGATTTCATTTAATCTGGACTAGTATTTGTGGAGAAATTCAACAAAACCTTTTACAGAATGTGGCTCAACTATGACCTATGGACATTTTGTTAATTTCCTCTATGAATACTGGTCCAATTTCAATAAAACCTATATTACTAGAAAGCCCCTAATCAGGCGAATACCACACACTTTGTTTCGTTGAATTTGGATGAATATTCATAGAAATATTATTCTTTTTGTCTAAGATTTATATGATATGAATTCAGTGATTCAAATGGAGATTTGAATTTGGTGATTTGAATTGATCATATGATGAATTCGAACTGATTAGAATTGATTATGTGATGAATTCAAACTGATTTGAATTGACTTGTTTGAAGTACTAATTATAATAGATATAATTAGTTATCTACTTTTGACTTTGACTAGTAATTAAGATATCATTATCATTATAGACCTTTTCATAAAATATATAGAGGTAGGATCTCTCAAAGAAGCCAATGTATAGTTAATTATCAATTTTTTCTATAAAGAAATTATCTGTCAATTCAAGACCCCAATACAAGTAACCACAGATAGAGAAACAGAATTTGTAAATCAGTTCATTGAGGTTCTCTATAAAAAATATAAGATCTAGTATATTTGGGCTATAGCCTATTACTTTTAGAGAAATAGATAAGCAGAAAGGACTAATAAGACTCTTAAGAACATTATTACTAAGATTTGCAATAACTATAAAAACTGAGACTACTATTTGTCAATAATATTATCTGCTCTCTGAAATATCTAATCACAAAGTATCTATTTTACTCTATAAGAAATGCTATTTGAAGAAGAAAGTTTCTAAGAAAATCTATCAATTAATAGAGATACTATATAGAAATATGTAGATATAAAGATACAGAAGCTAGTGCTCTGAATGAGTCAATTTGAATCAAATTTAGATTCAATTTATCATATGATAGTTTTAAATTCAAAACAATCTGAATCAACTTAGATTAATCTAAATCACTCTATCTAAATTATTCAATCTAAATTACTCAATCTAAATTACTCAATCTGAACTACTCAATCTAAACTACTCAATCTGAATCACTCAATCTAAATCACTCAATCTAAATTACTTAATCTGAATTATTCAATCTAAATTACTCAATCCAAATTACTCAATCTGAATTATTCAATCTAAATCATCTAATCTAAATCCTCTATATGACTTATATACTAGATATATATATATATATAATATATATAAAAATATATATATATAAATATATATATATAAATATACAAATACACATATCAACAGATCAGTCTTTAATAGTTTATAATACTGATAATACTTTAAGTCAAACATCCTTGATAGTTCTATACTTTCTATATAATCCTCATTCTGAAATCTGGTAATATTATATTAAGACTAAAGATGATATTATTTATAATTATTCTAGGTAAAAAATTAAAAAAAGAAGATGCATTTATGATACAACTAATGCTTTTGTTTGATATATATATAATATTATTTCTACCAATCTCTTATACTATACAGCTAGAAGTTCAAAATACTTAATAGTTTAACTTTGAATATATATTGATATATATAGTAATACTGATATTATTTATACTAAATAACTTATCCTTGAACTTCTCTCTATTTGATCAGATATCAGATATAGTCAAACTTAGATAACTTTGAATTCTCCTCTGTAGTAGAACTGAGTCTTGATCTGAGTAGTGGGCCAAGTTAAGTATATAGACAGATTATGTATAAGTATTATATGGAAATTTTTAAAGAAAAATATAAAAAAATAAAATTAAATAAAATAAAGAATAAGTATTTAAAAAAGAGTATAAGAATGAGTTATATATAAATAAGATATATAAGATTACTCACAAAGACTTGCTTCTGATCCTTTTGAGACCTTTACTACATAATATATTAACTCAATAGCTTAGCCATCAAAGGCATATCTTATAATATTCTCCAGCCTTTCTTCATCTTGATCAGATATTTCAAATAAAGTTAGCAGATCTCACTATAGAGCTGTAGATCCTAAGAAAAAGAGAATAGTATGAAATAAATTTGATCATACTATAGAATTTAAATATAGTAGTGAAAAGATAATCTGCATCTACTATTAGCTACTCTAAAAAAGCTACTGCATATATAGCTATAAAGTCTATAAATTCCAAGGTCTGAAGGATCACTATAAGTTGTTGCTAGAATTCTCCCTCATTCTCATCATTATCATTACTATCACCATCACCATCACTATTACTATTACTACTTTGGCTCTTGATGAGTAGCTTATATATTACTTATATGAGAAAGAATTTAACATTACATATCAGCAGAGAGTGCTTTTTTATCTTAAATATTCTCTCTTTTAATGATTATTGAATAGATAAAAAAATAAGTAGACTAATGTATAATTAAGAGCTATTATTTATTTATTTATTTATGATATAGCAGAAAAAATAAAAAAGAGTATTGAGAAAAAGAAAAAAACAAAAAAAGAGTAATGTTACCAAAAATTTTAACTAATCCAGATTAATCTGGATTAATCTAGATCAGATTACAAGACCTATCTAAGTTGATTTGAATTTATCACATAATGAATCTGAATCAAATCTCATCTGAATAAATTGAATCTATTTGGAGCACTAACAGAGGCTATACCAAATTAGAAAGAAGATAGAAGATTATATAACCAAGATACAAATACTATAATGGAATAATATAGAAAATATTCATAAGTCTTTAGAGATTATCAAGATATATAGAAGACAAGGTTCTGATATATCAGAATATGGTAGAAGTCTCATAGTTATGAAAATTGAAACCTAAGTAAGAAGGATCTTATCTTATATAAGATATAAAAGAAACTACCTTTTGGTTATAAAAAATATCAGATACAATTGTCTCCACTACTATCTATCAAAACTGACTTAAGAAATATCATAACTAATCAATAAAGTAATACTGTAGCCCTCAATATCACTAGTGTTATATAGTGAGCTATAGAAAGATGGTAGTATTCTATCAAGTCACTAACTATAGAAGAATTCTTTAACAGTATCCAGAGTATAGTATAGATATACTTATTATGAATCTTATATTTCAAGACCTATTAGAACCAGACTGAGTTCTAAGAGTACTTCAAGTTGAGATAGCTACTAAATTTAAAGTCTAAAATGAAAAAAAAAATTAGATTAGAGAATATCAGTTCTTCTATACTTAGATTACTATTATTAAGAGAGTGTATAAGTTATTTAAGGAGGATGAACCAGCTCTAATTTATTTCTAAGAAGTAACTTTAGGAGACTTTAGATATATCAGAAGATAATATTAGAAGAATATAATGATATAAATTATATAGTATAAGGAGATTCAACTGATCAAGACTTAGGAATTTAAATAGAATATTTTAGAGATAGATTATCTATTCAGAAGAAAGTTATGACAGTTGATTTAAATTAGTAATATAAATTAGAAAAATAGATATTTATTTATAGTATCTAAATCTAATTCTCAAATATAATATAGTCTCATAAATAGTAGTTATATTTTATAAATATAAAAAACTTTGATAACTGCTAAAAATTCCACAGATATTGAAATATATATTTACAATTATCAAAATCTTAGTAAATGTCAAAAGATTCAATACTTACAAAAAGTGACTTATAGGAAATATAGTTATAACTTAGCTATCTTATAGTTAACAAACTTATATAAATATTCTAAGTATTTAGTATAAATAAACCTCAGATTAAAATAGTTTAAAGTAAAGAGAAAGTAAAAGAACTAGTAAGCCTGCAGGTAGATATATCTCAAACTCACCCACTTCTATATCCCAAGGACTTTATGAAGTCAAAGAAGATCAAGTTTTCAAGATACAGAAATCTGATATACTTATATAGTTATATATCTATTTATAAGAGAGTTATTTGTTAGAGTAATCATTACATAGTTCTGGAAGAGTTTTTTGAAAGTTCTGAAAGAGTTTTCTATATTCTGAAAGACTATTTTTTTTAGGTCAAGATTAATTTCATATAGAGTATGTCTTCTATACTTATTGATTTCAAGATCAGATTGATGTCTCAACCAAAGTCCTTTTTTGAACTAGTTCTGGATGTTTGGGATTTTCTATATTTTAAGAAGTTTAAAAAACTAAGACTAGCTTAGTTGAATTGGCATATTACTATAGACAATACCTAATTAGGAAATTTCATGATATAGTTAGGAATGAGATCTAATAGAGTATAGATTTACTTAAGAGTAGTTTGTGGGTTATTAAATAGATTTTTCACTATTCATAATATTGCTATACTGAGAGTAGTTGTATAAGGGGATATTGTAGAGAAGTGTTCAGAATTGTTCTTATATGGTCAAGTCTATTCAAGTTTAAGATTCTGAGGTCTGGGAGAGGGGATATTTATACTAATGAGAGACTATCTAGACTAGGCTAGATATGGATGTAGTACTTAGTACCTTGCTGAGTTAGAATACAGTCATATAGTATAAGTATAATCTAATATATCAAGAGATTGTCTGACTACTGAGTTAGTTCACAGTCATGTCATATAAGGTTAATCTAACTATACTAATAACTATTAAGCTATCTATAGATTTAGATATTGTCTGGATAGTCTTTGATGATATCACCATTGATAACATCATCTCTAGTAAGATCTGAGCAGTTTTCTGACTTCTGATATCATCACAAGAATAATAAATCTTAGTTCTCTTTTTTTTTGAACTATTGGCACATTTGCAAGGACTGGCCATCCTTGTCTAGGGCAAGGGCTTCCATTGTCATGGCTGGGAGTTTGAACCTCTCAGAAATGATATTTTCTGTAATCTGAGATAATTTCTAGTAATAATATCTATCATATAGATAGACTTGAGATTAGTTTTGACAATGTTAGCTTTCTTGAGTTTAGATGAAGTATCTGTCATTCTCCAATAGAGATAACACAGATAGAGTGAATGAGGTTATTCAAATGTATTTTGCTTCTACTAAGTGATGAGATCTTATATAGTTGTAGTATATTTTGGTCTTGAGTTAATAAGTGTAGTTCATGAATCTTTAATAGATAAGATAGGGTTCTTCTCATCTCTATTTGAGTTTGGTACTTCAGTTTCCTTTTGTAATAGTATAGTATATCAAAACTAGTTATAGAGGTTCAGGATCAGTCTTATAGTTATAGTACTTCTTTTATTATTCTTGTGTCTTGGCAGTAAGTCCTCATGCTTGCTGGCATATTTTGTATAACTAAGTGATCTCTTCAGTAACTTGTTTTGTAGTCTTGCATGTGGTTTCCAAATTGGTTTGGTAATATGCAATTTCAGTGGCTTAGAGGTTATGTACTTATAACTCTCTTCTTCTTAGCTTTTGATATTCTCATTGAGATCTTCTAATTTGATCTAGTGTTGTTGTACCATTTGGATAGTTCTTGTAACTATATTTATTGAGGATTTGTTCAACTTTGTATTCTTTCTAATCATTAATAATGATAAGTATAGGTGGTTTTGTAGTTTTGTTTGAGAATATATCTTGGAACTTCTAGAGTAGTGATCTGACATAGCTGTCAACTTTGGAAAAGTCTTCTTCAGAGTTCTTGAGTTCTTCTTTGGATGGTCAGATAGATATAGCAAAGAGAGGACATTTCTTGACCAATTTCTTGAGTTGTAGCTTATTGATGTGAGTGATCTTTGGGCCAGAGTCACTAGAACTAAGCAGGTCTTTTTTGCCTTATAGATTGAAGTTGTGATATCCTTTCTTAATAGTTAGAGAGTGGTTTACCCAATCAATCATAAGGTTCTCTTGTTTTAACCATAGGGTCTCAAGGATGATTTTATTGTCAGAAAGTGATATAATCTAGAGAGTAATATATACTTGGTAGTCACTAATTCAGAAGGGTAGGTTGTGGACTTCCTTGCTAATAATATATGAGGTTCCATTAGCTGTGGCAACTGCTTGGGTTTATTGTACTGGAGAGATCAGAATCTTGAGTCTGTTAGCTGTTTCTTTATTGATGAAGTTGTCTGAGACACTACTATCTATCATTATCTTGACAGGTACTCAGTTGATAAAAACTTAGAGTATAAGTAGTTTGTCTGATCTAATAGTAGTGATTTCAGTTATAGGAGCTTTTCTTCTATTAGTTCTTCTTTGAGTCAGTTTATTGATATAAGAGAAGTAATTATCAATTATTCAGGAAGAGTATATTCCAATACCATAGGGGCATCAGCTACTTAGTATAAATCTATCTTTGATTTTCTTATAGAACTATTCTTTCTTACTTATAGTAGGTTGGGCTGGGGCCTTGTTTGATAAGCTAAATCTTTTAGATCCTTGGATAGTAAGTAGTAGTTCAGAGACTTCCTTGACTGTCAGAGTTGACTCAATTTTTTCAAATAGGATCTGAGTGATACAGAAACTAATAGAGATCTTGAAGAGTGTCCAACTATAGTTTTGAATGAGGACAATGATTTCATCTGTATAATCCTCATTAATGATTCCTCCTTCTACTGAGAGTCCTTCCAATGTTAGGCTGCTATGATAGCATATTCTTCCAACATATCTTTCAGAGATTTGAATACTGATTCCTATATAGACTTGCTTGACTTCTTAGTTAGAAACTGTAGCTTCTTCAGCTATATAGATTATATCTAGCTATTTTTTGACTTCCTTTAGTTGAGGCCTATCTTAACTTGACAAAGTCTAGTGTTTTAGTAATCAGATTGTTGAGATGGTGTAGAGTGGTAACAGTTGCTTGTATTGCTGTTCAGGATTTTTGGTTGGGGCAGATACTGGCTATGTATCCTATCTTTTTTTTTTTTTTTGTTTTTTTTTTTTTTTTTTTTTTTTTTTTAACAGACTCAATGTCTCATGGATTTTTATTGGAAGGAAACCTAGAATATATAGGCCAAAACCCTCCCCCACTACCCATCAAGCACTGCTTCCCCATTAACCTAGGCTAGCTATTGTCTAGCAGCTCAACTATACCAGGTGCAGCAGGGCCTATGTTGGCCCACACCTCATTATGTGCACCATGCTCTCCCTACCACCAGAGGGAACCCAGCCATATGCCAATGACCAAAAGCATATGCCCAAGATCCCAGCATATGTACAAGACCATGTCCGAGCCAAATAGAATAGCTCCTACCACCCCAAAGAGAATGACAGGTAAAGAAAAACCCTCATCAAAGTACATCACAGTGGGTAGGACCTAGTTCTTTCAGTTAAGATAAGTAAAGGACTTATATGTGAGGTGGGAGGAGATTTCTAATACCCCACTACTCAAGCCTGCAGGCCTTGATCACATTGCTATATCAGCTCCTGATTCTAGTTGAGTATAGCTAAGATGTCTGAAATAGGTAGCCTCAGGCCCCCCAACTCTCCTCAATGACCAGGGCCCAACCTGCTGAATTGCCAAAAGAAGCCAAGAGTGATATCTACCACTTAACCACTCTGTACCAATCAAAAGGCCCCACCAAAGCAGTACCCGCCCTAGCCCCAATGACTACCCTCAGTCTGGCACCCTACTGGTTTACCATTATCACCCTTCCTCCTATCTATAATAGCCATCTCTCCCCTCATCCCAATATCACCTGAAAAGCAGTTACATACCTATACCAAAACTGCACTTGCTGGGAAGCTTACCAAAGTCAGAGGGCCCCACCACAGATACCAAGAACCTGCAGATAACCTATACTGAACACTTGATGCCCAAGGTTGGCTGACTCCCTATGCAGTCTATGATACACCAAGACAGCACCTTGTTGACAATGGCAAAAGGAAGAAGGCACCACACCAAAATGGATGCACTCCAGATGCAGCCAAAGGTACCAGAAACTGTAAAAAAGTAGAGAAGACACCAATCTGATACTGATAAAGGGGCAACTTATCACCATTACCCCACTGCCCTGCAACAAGTACAGCAAACCAACCCAAGATAGAGAGGGTAATAATTGTGGAAAGTGGACTCAGAAGATTGCCTACCAAATCATTGTAACCAGTAAGATAGTAGAGAAAGAGATACTGTGTATTCTGTCTTTCAGTAATAGAAGTATGCTCTACTTCTTCAAAGTTCATTTCTTTTTTCTTTTATGAGTTTCTTGAAGATACTTAGTTGGATAGATTTAGGATTTTGGGGTATCTATGAGATGGATGTGGAGGGAGCTTGGGATGCTTCATGTTTGAATTTTTCTTTTTTGGTCCAAGTTCTTTTCTTATTATTGAATTATCTTCGAGGCAGAATTGGTCTAGCTATTAGGATTCATTTAAGCATAGTCTTGATTCTTGTCAAGTACTATTGTTAGTGATCACAACTAACTGGGTATCTCTATTCTCAGATTTTTCTTATAAGCCATTTAGATAGTATATTGAATAAATGGTCTGCTCTTGTACCATTTCATGCTTTGTCATTAGCAATATATCCTAGGCCAATAGTGTTCAGGAGTGACTCAAGTTTTGTACAGAAGGTTTTGAATTCCTCTTTGCTATATACATCAAACTTAAGGTTACAGAGTTTTACTCAAGATTCAGTAATCAAAGTTTTACTAGAGACTACAGGGTAGTCTTCATATCCTGGGGTATTATTTGCTATATTTTGAGTAATAACTGCAGGTCAGATATCCCATGTGAGGGATTTTTTAGGAAGGGTTCACCACCATTCTTTGGTAGGTCCTTGGAAGAATGTAATAACTTGGTGGACATAAGTTATAGTAGTAGCAAAGAGTTGTTCCAGAGTGTGGTCTTGATTATTTATCAGAAGGCAGTTAGCAACTTACTTATTAGTCTATTAATTGGCTTCAAAATTAATATTAACTATACTAATAAAGCTTTAGACTTTCTGTGTAGTACTATTGAAGATAGCATTAGGTCTTTCACCAGTAACATTCAGGTGACACAAGACTTAGACAATACTTTTTACAATGTTTTTAGTAACAGATGACTATTGACATAGATGACAACAATCGAACTGGTGAGCATGCTGACCAGGGGAGCAGTGGTGCCTTTGGCTAGCAGCAAGTAGAGAGGAGAGGAGATGGTCTGAGGATACCAGGGGCCTTGATGGCTGGCTGAGGTACTGGTGGTAGAGGGAGGGGTGGCCTGAGGCAGCGAGGAGGGGAGAGGTCAACCTTTGCTAATAAGGTCAAGATAGAGAGAATGACCTCTGGTCTAGATAGTTGGCTGGGCCTGGGGAAGGCATCAATGGCTGCTGCTGGGGGACAGATAGGAGTGCCCAGGAGAGTGTTCAGTGGTAGGGAAGGAGGGGGAGTAGGGGCTGGGGATGTAACTATTGATGGAGCTGTAATGGGGGATCTGGAAAAAAATCCAGATGTGATGGCAGTTGCTGGTTCAGGACAGGGAGTGGGTATAAGGCCTGGGGACCTGGTGGATGGGGTGATGGGCATGGTGTTGGCACCATTACTTAAGAAATCGAGGTCAGAATTCACTGTTACAATATATTTCAGGGGCTTGGCAGTGACTGTAAGGATGATCTTGGGGCTGGTGGCACAGGAGGCGAAAGGGGCAGCATCAGTGAAGTTTTTGAAGGGGAAAGAAGGGGTTGAGATGGGGTTTGAGAAAGAAGAAGCATTGCTGGCTGCCATGGAGAAGAGGGTAACAGTGGGCAGAGTTGTGGTCCCTATAGCCAGGTGCATATGCTGGGACCCCCGAGTGATACAGTTGATGGTGTTGGACCTATCTATGGTATCAAGGGAGAGGGCCAGGGAGTTGGTTGTGGAGGCAGTCAAGAAATATGGAAAGATTGTGGATATTGGGTTCAAGGTCTGGGAGGGTACAGAGCTCCAGACTAGTGATGTCAACATCTGGGTAAGGCTGGCTGAAAAGGAGAACATGGGAAAGAAGAGAGACTGGCCAGTAACTCTGAAGTGGAGACCAATGGAGTACAAGGTCATGTGGGTGAAGAGGACTCAGGAAGAGAAGGAAGACTTACTTGAGGCTCTAGAGGATCTGGAAGGAGCAGTTGAGAGGAGGAGATTGGCTTGGAAGGAGTATGAGGCCAGGACAGTGGTGGAAGTAGTTGATGGGAAGAAGGTCAGGATGGATCAGGTGACCTGGAAGAAGATGCAGGAGAGGAGAATCCAGAAGGAGCTGCTGGTGAAGTTAGGCAGTGGGGGGGTGGGCAGCAGTACAGGAGATGGGAAAGCGGGACTGTGGGAGAGTGCCTGGGTAGGGGGAAGCAGGATGGCCCAAGGTGGGGCACAGGATAGACTGAGAGTGGAGAGGGAAGATGGTGTGGAGGCAGATGCAGAAATGAGCAAAGGAGTACACCCTCAGTATAGTGTCTTGGGTAGAGCAGGGGGGGAGGAGGAGTTACTGGATATACTGGATGAGGAGTGGGATGAGTCAGTGAGGAGGAGTACTTTGGTAGACCCAGAGGTGGGGGGTGGTCAGGTCACCCAGGGTGTGGCAGAGGTGGTGGATGAGGAGAAGTGGCTGTGGAAGACTCTGGAAGGGGTGGCAGCAGAGGAGCTGTGGGGAGGGGACTTCTAGGTTATAGAAGAGAGACATTGGGAGGAAATCCTTCAGGGTAAGGAGGTACTAAGGAAGGTGAGGAATGAGATCCTGGCAGTCCTTTTGGAATCAGTTGAATACCAAGTTGATGATCAGAGGGAGGAGGAACTTAGGGGGATTGCGAATAATCAGGAAGCATACTTGTGGGGCTCAAGGAAGGGATTGGAGAAGTGGAGAGTGGTCTGCACAGACTACCAGTCAGAGATAGAGGTGGTGAATGGGGTGGAATATCAGGAAATCTTGGAGGCATTGGATGCTCAGGCTGTCATAGAGGGTGACTTGGAAGCAGAGTGGTGCTTAGATTTAGCTGGAGATGAGATGAGCATGGAATACTAGGCTGGGATCTCAAATTTAAACATTTTTTAATATGAACAGTACAACTAGAATATTCTCTTTGAATGTGAATGGGTTATAGGAGGCAGCTAGGAGGAAGTACATATTTGGATGGCTAAAGGGACTGGATGTGGATCTCTTCTTGCTGCAGGATGTCTGTTATGAGGTGGATGTAGACTTACAGGATTGGACTAAGGAATGGGTGGGGGCAGCAGTATGGACAGGGAGGGTGGGTATCCTCATTCGAAAGGGAATGGTGGACATTGGAGACATTGGACATTGGATGTCTTGGTTGGTATGGAGAGTGTGGAAGAGGCCTGGATGGAGTCTGTTGACAGTTGGGTCATATTACTGTCTAGCAGAGAGAGGGGAATGGGTGGATTGGATTCACAGTTTGAAAGAGACCAGTGTCTTGGGTGAGGTTGGGTTGGACTGCCTGGGGGAGGACTTCAACATGGTATGAGATAAGGGGTAGACAGGATAGATAGAGGGAGAGAAATGAGAAGTAAGAGTGGTGGGTTGGATGACTAGTTGGAGATGGAGAGGCTGAGTTCTTTGGTTGATTCAGGGAGACAGTTTTGGGATGATCATCAAATTTATACTCACTGGGCAGCAGGGCTGGGCTCAAGGATTGACTGGATATTGATGGCAGATTGCTAGAGAGTAGATGTCTGGACAATACTGGAGGTGGTTTGGTGTCTATGGTCAGATCACTGGGGTCTGTTAGGAGGGGGGAGGTTTGGGGGAAGTGGGGATGGGCCTGGATATTGGCAACTAAATTCTTCTTTGTTGGAGGATGGGGTTTTATGGGTGGACTGGGAAAAGGAGGTTATTGGAAATATTGGGAGGTGGTGGGACCAGGGCCTGGTGATTGAAGACTGCTGGAGGAGGCTGAAAGTGAGTGCTCAGGGATACTAGAGGGAAGCAGGAAAAGGAAGGTATGCCCAATGATGGCAGAGGGTGTTATGGGCTTTGCAGCAATTGGTGGCACTCATGGGGAGATAGGCAGGGATGCTTGAAGACTGAGAGGTGACTGACTGGCATATTGTGAGGATCCAGAAGGAAGTTGAAGAGCTTAAGGAAGTGTTACGAAGAGAGGAAGAGGTTAGGCTGAAGGGAATGGTGATATGGCTGAGGTGGCAGAGACTTGAGGAGGGAGAGAGACCTACTAGGTTTTTATCGCAGATGTTACAAGTGCAGTGAACAAAGCAGCAGTAGGATGGAGTCCTGGATGTGGATGGGGAGATGGTGGTGGGGACTCTGGCAATTCTGGGATTGCTGAGGACCCATTGGGAGGATCTGTGGAGTGAGGAGGAAGGGGGGGAGGATGCTTTGAACATTGAGAGGCAGCTGGGGGATTGGCATCCAGACCCTGCAATGGGCCTGGGGACTCTGGGGGATCCAGTGAGAGGAGAGGAAATTTGTAAGGTTTTGGCTATGACAAGTAAGAGGATGGCTCTGGGGGAGGATGGACTTCTCTGGAATTTTTGGAAGAAGATGGCTGAGGTGAGTAAGATATTGGAGAAAATGACAGATATGTATATGTGGTGAGGTTCTTTGGTCTGGAACTTGGATTGGGGGCCAGCACCTAGGGCTGGTCTCCTTGCTCTACAAGAATAAGAGAAGACAAGAAGATTGGAAAAACTGGCAGCCAATCATGCTACTTGATATGGACTGCAAACTGGTGACAAAGATGTTGGTGTTGAGGCTGCAGGAAATCACTCAGCAAGTGCTTGGTGTGAAGTAATGAGGATTTGTCGGTGGCCGGTTGATCTGGGATAGGATGGCTTGGGTATATGGTATAATTGAAGGAATCCAGGCTACTGGGGTGGATGGCTGATTGGTCTTTTTGGATCAAGAGAAGATG
Source organism: Jimgerdemannia flammicorona (assembly GCA_003990745.1). Lineage (NCBI taxonomy): Eukaryota > Fungi > Mucoromycota > Endogonomycetes > Endogonales > Endogonaceae > Jimgerdemannia > Jimgerdemannia flammicorona. The sequence goes on along the minus strand of RBNI01001927.1, from coordinate 1,908 downwards.
TATGATAGAGTGAGGAGAGTCTGGTTAGAGGGAGTGTTGAAACAGGTTGGTGTCCCTCCAGGGTTCCACAGGTCATTGATTGGTCTTTTGGAAAACAGTTAGGCTGCATTGGTAGTCAATAGCCACAGGGGGGTAGCCTTTCCTCTTAGTCATAGAGTACCACAAGGTGACCCTTTGTCACCCATCTTATATGCCCTCTCCCTGGAGCCCCTACTGGATAAGATCTGGTATTGTATTGGGGGTTTGGATATTCTAGGGATAAATTGGAAGGTGGGGGCCTTTGCAGATAACATGGTGGTTGGACTGGGCTCATTGGCAGATATGGGGGAATTACAAAGGTCTGTTGAATGGTATGAGAGGAACTCTGGTGCTAAACTCAATTGGCATAAATATGAGACTCTGGTGCTAGGTGGTGGAATCATTGGTGGCGACATGATTGGGACAGTGGTGCCAGTGGGAGAGCCAGTTCATTACTTGGAGATCTACTTCTTGGTGTTTGGGTCACTTCTCCCCCATGCTTGATGGAACCAATGACTTCTGGAGTGGGGAAATATGCTTCTGCAATGGGGTGGTCAGCATATATTCTTGGCAGGAATTGTGATGGTGCTGAATGTGTATTGGCTGCCAAAGCTGTAGTATGTGGAATATCATCTGAACTTCCCGGCTTGGGTAGTCATGAGGCTGTTAAAGATAGTGAGATTGTGAATCTGGGGAGGGTGGCAAAGTCAGATAGGTTGAGAGGTTCTTACCCTACTAGTGGAAAGAGGTGGGCTGGGGTTAGTAGACTTTACCAAATAACTTCATTGCTTGAGAGCCTGATGCTGAGGAGGGTGAGTGAGCTGAGGGGCCAGGAGTGGGTGCCACTTATGCAGAGGGTGTAGGAGACCTGGTATTCTCCTCATGGAGCTTCTGGTGACCTGCTTGCAATGGTGGCCATAGAGGAGAGTAGGCAGATATGATATAAGGGCTTCTGGTAGGGAGTGGTGGATAGTGCTAAGAGAATTGGACTTCGGTAGTGGGGTGAGAAAGGAGAGGAGAATTGGGGACCATAGATGTGGCAATGGGATAGGTTATTGCTGGGTGGTATTCTGGTAGAGGACTTTCAGCTTGGTGATGGAATGGAGTGTTAACAGGGCCTGGGTGGGGATCTTTGGCCTGAAGCCTGGCAGAGGGTTGGGATTGGTAAGGAGTGGAACTGGAATGGTCTCTAGCTTTAGAGCAAGCAGGTGATGCAGTGGCTGCCCCCCAAGTTCTGGGTGGTATGGTGGTGAGTTCTACAGTGGAATGTGATATTAAACTATTGGTCTGGGCACTTGGTGGCTGGTGGCACGTTTGAGTGTGAGGAATGTTTCAATGTTAGACAGGAAGGGGGAGTGATACAAATGCCTGAACATTGGCTTGGCAAGTGTGATATTTTGGGAGTATTTTGGTGGTGTATTACTGACCAGTTAGAGCTGCAAGTCCTGGAGGGAGGGGAAGGGAGGAGATGGGGAGAGCTCTGCCAAAGGCTGGTCAGAGGGGTTGGAGATGAATGACTGACCCTCAGTTGGGCTCTGGCCATTTGGATTGAGATGACTGGGCATTGGGTACATGTATTTGAGGAGAGCCAGCAGGTTGGGGTTGGGAATAGGGTGGTACATTAGGAATGGTTATTACTGGATATTTTGAATGACTGGTGGCAAGGGTGGGGGCCAGGTAAGAGAAGTTGCAGAGGTTTGGTACAGTGTATCTCCTGGAAAAGTAGTAGGAGGATTCAGGTAGTGGGTGACTGGGTTGTCCTCTGGTAGAGGAGTATGAAGGGGAGAGAGGTAGATCTGAGGGGTATTGGTTGAGGGGATGGAGTGATGTTATATCATTATTATTATAGATAGCAGTAATAAAGGAAAGTCTAAGTGACTATAAAAAAAA
>RBNI01001926.1:0-20370 GCA_003990745.1 Jimgerdemannia flammicorona | reverse complement strand
TTTTTTTTTTTTTTTTTTTTTTTTTTTTAAAGTCACTTAGACTTTCATTTATTATTACTCACTCTATAAAAATAATACAAATATACCCACAACCCCTCAACCAATCCCCCTCAGGTCCCTCTCCTCACCCTTCAACTCTATCTACTGGAGTATAACCCAGCCACCCATCACCCAAACCCTCTCTCTACTCTTTTTACAAATACTATCTACCAGACTTCAATGGCCCCCCCCACCCAAGCCCCACCCTCTCCACCAACCATTCAAAATGTCAAGTATTAACCATTCCCAACATACCACCTTAGCCCCAACTGCTAACTTCTGGCTATCTTCAAAGACATGAAGCCAATGTCTGGCCAGCTCTACCCAAATTGCCAGAGCCTATCCTAAAGTCAACCATTCATCCCCAATCCTGCCCACTAATCTTTGGCAGAGGTCCCCCCATATCCCTCCTTCCCCTCCCACCAGTGGCTGCAGGTCCAACCAGTCTGCAATACTCTGCCAAAACTCCTCCAGAACCTTACACTCCTCTAACCAATGTTCAGATATCTGTACCACTCCCCCCTCCTGACCAACATCTATAAATTCTTTACACTCAAATTTGCTGGTCACCATCAAGTGCCCTGACCAATAGTTCAGTATCACATTCTGCCTTAGGAACCTCCACCACACTACCCAGAACTTGGAGGAAAGCCACTACATCACCTGCTTACTCTAAGACCAAATACCATTCCAGTCTCACTTCTTGCCAATTCCCACTCTTTGCTATACTTTAGGCCACAGGTCTCTACTAAGCCCACACAAATATTCTATTCTATTGCCAAGCTGAAAATCCTCCACCAATATACCTCTAAGTAGTAGATGGTCCCATCTCTACATCTGCAGTCTCCAGTCCTCTCCTCTGCAACTGAAGACCAATTCTCCTTACATTATCTATTACTTCCACCAAAAGCCTTTGTAGTGCATCCTCTCACTCCCTTCTAAGACCACCAGTGCCAGAAGGTCACCAGTCACTCCACAAGAGGAATACCAGACTTTCTACATCCTCTGTATGAGTAGCACCCACTCCTGGCCCCTCAACTTGCTTGCTCTCTTCAGCCACTATACTCTTAGACAATAAAGTTACTTGGTGAAGTTAATGAGACCCAGTCCACCTCTGTCAACAGGCAATATCAGGACCTCCCACCCTATCTGACTCTACCATCTAGTCTAAATCCAAGATCTAGCCAACTTCAGTAGTCACCTGACCACCCACCCTAGAAAGTCTAGATGATATCCCACATATCACAACTTTGGTAGCCAATATATATTCAGCACCATCACTTTGCCTGCCAGGGAAATATTCTGACCACTCTACCTTAAGAGAACATTTCCCCACCCCAGTAGCCATTATTCCCACCAGATATAGGGCAGAAGGGATCCATATACTGAAAAGTATATTCCCAAATACTGGAATGGCTCTCCTGCTGGAACCACCTTTCCAATCATATCACCATCAACTATTCCACCACTGAGTACTAGAGTTTTACATTTGTGTCAGTTAAGTTGAGTACCAGATCCCCTCTCATACCATTTCACTGTCCTCTTTAATTCATCAACATCCTCTAATGAACTCAGTTCAACCACCATGTTATCTGCAAAAGCTCCAACCTTCTAGTTAATCTTCAAAATGTCCAAACCCCCAATTCTATGCTAGATTCTATCCAGTAGAGGCTCTAATGAGAGGACATAAAAGATGGGTGACAAAGGATCTCCTTATAGCACCCCATGATCCAGCAGGAAAGTCACTCTCCTATATCTATTTACTACTAATGCTGCTTGACTGTTTTCCAATAGACTGATTAATGACCTCCAGAACTCCAGGAGAACTCTTATACATTGCAATACTCCCTCTAGCCAAACCCTCCTCACTCTATCATATATCTTCTCCTGATCCAGGAACACTAATCATCCATCAACTCCAGCCATCCAAGCACTCTCAATCACTCCATAGACCCAGGCAGTTCCATCTCAGATTAACTGCCCACTGACAAATCCCCTCTACTCTACTTCTAGTACCTGCTGAGTAATCCTCTATAGTCTAGCCACCAAGATCTTTATCACCAGCTTGTGGTCCATATCAAGGAGCATAATCAGTCACCAGTTCTTCCAATCTTCTCATCTCTCCTTATTCTTATAAAGCAGAGAGACTAGCCCTAGGCACTGTCCCCCAATCCAAGTTCCAGATTAAAGGACTTCATCATACATATATCTCTATCATCTCCTTCAGTACCACCTCCACCCCAGCCATCTTCTTCCAAAAATCCAAAGATAGCCCATCCTCTTCTGGAGCTGTCCCCTTACTAGTCATAGCCAAGACCTTGCACACTTTCTCTCCCAACACTGGGTCTCTCAATGTCCCCAGGCCCAGTGCCAGGTCTGGATACCAGTCCTCCAACTGCCACCCAATATCTAGGGCATCTGCACTCTCCTCCCTCTCACTCTATAATTCCCTCAGTGTGATCTCAGCAATCCCAAAATCATTGGAGTCCCTATTACTATCTCTCCATCCTCATCAAAAACACCATTCTACTGCTGTCTTGTTTGCCAAGTTTGGAGCAATCATGATAGAAATCTAGTAGGCCTCTCTCCCTCCTCCAACCTCTGTCACTGCAACCTTACCACCATTTCCTTCAGCTCTACCTCTTCCTCCACTCATAACACTTTCTTTAACTCATCTACTTCCTTTTGTATCTGCTGAACCTGCCAATCTGCTGCACTCCAATCCTTCAATGACCCTGCCCACCTCTCCAAAAGTGCTGCCAACCTCTGTAAAGCCCATCATACTTGCTGTCTCCACTGAGTACTCCTTTCTTTCCCTGCCTCCCTCCAGTACCTCTAAGCACTCAATTTCAGTCACTACCAGTGATCTCCAATCACCAGTCCCTACTTCTGCTATCTACCAATCTTTCCAATAACTTCTACCTCTCAATATGTTCATAAAGAGCCATCCTCCAACAAAGAAGAATTCAGTCACCAATGTCCAGACCTATCCCCACCACTCCCAAATCTCCCACTCCCTATCAACCCCCAATGATCTGACTATAGACATCAGACCACCTATAATGCATCACAGACATTCCCTCTCTAGCACTCCACCATCAATACTCAGTTGATTCTGGAGCCCAGCCCTGCCACCTAGTGAGTATAAATTCAGCATTCTACCCAGAACTGTCACCCTGAGTCAATCAAGGAGCTCAACCTCTCAATCTCCATCTAATTCTCCAACCCACCACTTCTACCCCCATTCCTCTTCTGCTATCAGTTCTGTCCACCCCCCTATCTTGTATTATATTGAAATCACCCCCTAGACAATTGATCTCTGCCTCACCAAAAACACTAGTCTCTTGCAAGTCTCTGATCCAATCTACATATTCTCCCCTCTCAGCTAGGCAGTAACAAGACCTGACAGTCAAAGGGTCCCACCTTGACCTTTTCCATACTCCCCATACCAACCTACTCCCCCAATGTCCAATATTCCCAATATCCCCCATCCTCTTTCAAACCAAAATGCCCATCTGCCTAGTCTACCCTGCAGCCCTACCCCATTCCCTAGTCTAGTTCTGTAAATCTATTTCTGCCTCATACTGTACATCCTGTAGTAAGAAGAGATCTGCATCCAGCCTCTTCAACTAGCCAAAGATATTCCTTCACCATACTGTCCCCCTCAACCCATTTACATTCAAAGAAAAAATTCTAGTTGTACTATTTATATTGAATAATGTTTGAAACTGAGCCCAGTCTAGAATTCCATACTCATCCTGTCCCTAGCTAGATCTAAGCACTACTCTACCTCCAACTCATTCTCTACTACAGCCTGAGTATCCAGTGCTTCCAAGATTTCCTGATACTCCACCCCATCCACCACCTCCATTTCTGCCTGATAATCCATATATACTACTCTCCACTTCTCCAACTCCTTCCTTGAACCCCACAAGTATGCTGCCCAGTCATTTGCAATCTCTTATAGGGTCTCCTCTCTCTGATCATCCACTTGATATTCCACCAACTCCAAGAGCACTGCCAGGATCTCATTCCTGATCTTACTCAGCACCTCCTCACTATGAAAAATCTCCTCCCAATGTCTATTGCTCAGAATCCGAAAATTCTCTCCCCCCAGCTCCTTAGCCACCACTCCCTCCAGAGTCTTCTACAGCTACTTCTCTTCATACACCACCTCAGCAACACCCAGGGCAACTCCTTCAACCTCTACCACAGAGTCTACCAAAGTGCTCCTCCTCCTCAACTCATCCTACTCCTCCTCCAGTATATTCAGTAGTTTCTGTTCTCTATCTGCTCTGCCCAGGATACCATACTGGGGGTGATCCCTCTCACCCATTTCTGTATCCTCCACCATGCTGCCCAGTCCCTCCTTGCTTGATCTACCCTGGGCAGTACTCTGAGTCATCCCACACTCTCCAGCCCAGGCACTCTCTATCAGTCCAGTACTGGCTACTCCCATACCACTGTCCACCACCCCCTCTCTTAGCTTCTCCAACAGCTCCTTCTGGATCTGCCTCTTCTGCATCTTCTCCCAGGCCACCTTGTCCAACCTGATTCTCTTTCCATCCATAATCTCCACCACTATCTTAGCTTCATACTTCTTCCAAGCCAATCTTCTTCTCTCAACTGCTCCTGCTAGCTTCTCAAGTATCTCCAGCAAATCCTCCTCTTTCTCTGGCATCCCTTTCACCTGCAAGACTTTGCATTCAACCTGTCCCCACTTAAGAGTTGCCTCATCTTTCCTATATTCTCCTTTCCAGCCAACCTCACCCTAATGTCAATGTCTCCAGTCCATAGTTCAGTACCCTCCCAGACTCTAAATCTGATGTTTACAATCTCCCCATACTCCTTGACTGCCTCCACAATCAACTCTCTGGCCCTCTCTCTTGACACCATAGGAATATCTAACACTATCAACTGCACCACTTGGGGGTCCCAGTATATGCACCTGATCATAGAGACCACTACTCCACCCACCACTACCCCCTTTTTCACAGCCTCCAACAATGATACCTCTACCTCAAATCTAATCTCAACCCCTTCTTTCCCTTTCAAGAACTTCACCAAGGCTGCCCTCTTCACCTCCTGTACCACCAGACTCAAAATTATCCTCATAGTCACTGCTAAGCCCTGGAAGTATAATGTGACAGTGAATTCTGACCTCAACTTTTTGAATAATAGTACTGACACCATACCCATCACACCATCTGCCAGGTCCCCAGACCTCATGCCCTCTCCTTGTTCTGATCTACTGACAACCATCACATCTGGATTTTTTTCCAGATCTCCAGCCACAGCCCCATCAGCAGTTACACCCCCAGCCTCTACTCCCCCCCCCCCTACTGTCTGACCCTCCCATGGTGGCCCCTTCCTATCCCCTAGCTAAAGCCATCAATGTCTTCCCCAGTCCCAGTCAACTATTCAGACTAGATGCCATTCTCCCTATCTTAACCTTGTTGGCAAAGGTCATTCTCTCCCCTCATTATTGTCTCAGTCTGCCTCTACCTCTGCCACCTATACCACAACCCACTATAGGAGGCTCCAGTATCCCTAAACCATCTCCTTGCCTTCTCCCAACATGCTGCCAGTTGAAGGCACTGTGGTCCCCCTGGCTTATATGCTCACTTATATGCTCACCAGTATACTCATTGTTGTACATATTAATAGTCTCTTTTCACCAAAAATGTTGTGAAAAGTGTTGTCTGAGTCTTATATCATCTGAATGTTACTGGTGAAAGAGTGGTAGGATTAGAGTCCCTCATCAGTTCAGAGAAGCAATAGTCAGCCTACTAGAAGAGAGCAGAGCTGCACTCATGTATAATAGGCATTGAGAGATGGCTTTCTCTCTGGGTAGGGATATTCCCCAGAGAGACCTGCTGTCCCCCATTTTGTATGCACTCTCCTTGGAGCCTCTAATGGATAGGATTTGATAGAAGATAGGAAGGCTTTTGATTTATGGCATTGAGTGGAAAGTTGGTGCTTTTGCAGATGATATGATGGTCAGTCAGGGTTCAATTACTGATATGGAGGAACTCAAAGAAACTGTGGAGTGATATGAGACACGCTCTGGGGCCAAACTCAATTGGCACAAGTGTGAAACAATAGTGCTGGGTAGTGGCCTAGTAGGGAGAGAGGTTATTGGAACAATTGTCCCTGCTGAAGAGACAGTGAGATACTGGGGCATCTATCTGTCAGTATACAGATCCATTCTTCCAAAACTCTGATAGGAGCAGTGGGTGGCTATCTAGGGAGAGACCCTGCAAAGCTAGAGAGGTTGTTACTTGTCTCTAGTGGGGCATGTTTCTATCTTGAATACTTACTGGCTGCTGAAGTTGTAGTACCTGGCATACCATCTGGACTTCTTAGTCTAGGTGGTGAAGAGACTACTGAAACTGGCCAAGGAGTGGATCTGGGCAGGGAGGAGGAGTCAGATTAGCTGGGAAATTTTGTCTCTACCAGTGACTAGAGGGGAACTTGGGCTGGTTGACTTCTCAAAGAGATTATATTGTCTGAGAACATGGTGGCTAAAGAGAGCTATTGAGCTGGGAGGAGGCAGCTAGGTTCCTCTATTGAAGAAGGTCTGGGAGATGAGGTCCTCACTAAGAGGTTCTATAGGAGACTTCTGTCCTTGGTTGGACTTCCAAACAATGGGCACATACAGTTTAAAGACTTCTGGTAGGGGGTTACTGATGGGGCACACTATATCAGCATTCATTAGCAGAGAGATGAGGGAGAAAGACCTTGGGGCCCAGTGATGTGGAGATGGGATCAGATGTTGCTGGGGGGCACCCCTCTTGGTGACTTTGATATTAGTGATAGGGTTGAATATCAGAGGGGGTTGGGGCAGGATCTGTGGCCCAGCAGATAGCAGTTGGCAGGTGTTGGTGAAGAGTGAGATTGGAACAGGATCTGGAACTGGAGCACTGAGGTTTGGCAGTAGCTGCTACTGAAGTATTGGGTGATCTGGTGGCATATATTGAGAAGGAATGTCATGCTCAACTTTCACTCTAGCCATCTGATGGAAGGGAGAACTCTTGACTGTGAGGAGTGCTATAATGTTAGACAAGAAGGGGGTTTTATACAGATATCTGAACATTGGCTAGGAGAGTGCAAGGTGCTCAGTAACTTCTAGATAGTAGTTAGGAAGAGGCTAGGTATCATGCAGAGGGGATATGGTGTAAGGAGTCAGTGGGAGGATCTGCAGAATAAACTGGTAGAAGGAATTGGAAAGGAATGACTTACTTTAGAGTGAGTGCTGGTGATATAAGTAGGGTTGGTAAGACACTGGCTATATGTATTTGAGGATGAGAGATGTCTAGACTTAGGGACATGACTGTTGTGATGGGAAGGACTGATGGAGGATATTCTGATGGATTGGTGGCATGGATGGAGACTGCAGGGTGGTCAGCAGTATCATTTGGTGGAGAAGATATGCAGACAGAGTAGGGAGAGAGTGGGGGTTGTAGGAGACAGAGTAATTTTCAAGCATGAAAGAGGGGGGGGGAGTTCTCCTATGGGGATTGAGTAGTGGGAGGAGATAATGTAAATATATGTATAGACTGGTAATAAATAGCAAAGTCTGAGTGACTAAAAAAAAAAAAAAAAAAAAAAAAAAAAAAACAAAAAAAAAAAAAACATATGAGTCAAGATCAAGCTAAAAGAGCCACAAAGCCTTGATGAAGCTATAAGGATTGTTGATAGGTTTGATGTCATCACCTTTGGAAACCACTTTGAACCAGAACACTGCAAGAAGAACCACTTCAAGAACTGCCACAAGAACCAACTAAAGACAGTTGGTCTAGCACCAATGGACTTAGATACTATAAACAAAAAGAATACCAAGCTCACCCCTGAAGAAAAGGACCATCTGAAGAAATCTGGAGCCTGTTTCTTCTGTTGTCAAATAGGACATATTGCAATTAAATGTCCTAAGAAGGCTAGCAAACCCTCAAGACCAGTCACCATATTGTCCAAGGACACATCTGTCAACCCCACCATCAGTCAACCCAAGCTCAAGATCAAGAAGCTTCACTCAAAGGCTCAGGCCCCTCAATATCAAACAAAAGGAGCTATTGGTCTTGACCTACATTCAGTCAAACAAGTTACTATTCTAGCCAAGGACTAAACTCTAGTGTTTACTGGAATTGTAGTTCAATGTCCTGAAGGACATTATGCCAGAATCACACTACAATTAGGACTCAGTATCAAATATCATTTAGATGTAGGTGCTAGTGTCATTGATCTAGACTTTCAAGAACAAGTTCAAGTTCTACTTATCTACTAAAAGAATTAATACTACACAGTCAAGGAAGGAGACTGAGTCACACAAATGATCCTAGAAAAAGCCAGTCAACTCAAGATTACAGAAGTCCAAGAACTCCTTGAAATCAAATAAGATCAAAAAGATTTTGGCAGTACACAAGTCTTAGTGAAAATCGAGCTCAAGCTATACTTATTTTCAAAGGCTTAGTTAAAGAAAAAGAAGTTCAAGTACTCATAGACAGCAGAGCTGCAGAGAACTTCATCAATCAGAATCTCATTGAAAGCCTCAAGATCCTTACTAAGCCTGTACCCAAGAATAATAGTATAGTCACTACAGATGGTACTCTGTACCCCATCAAGTCAATTGCTGCCAAAATACCCATCAAGATTCAGAAATATTGAAAATGAGTAGACTTTGAGGTTATAATACTAGAAGATTATGACCTGATCTTAGGAAAACCCTGACTTATGAAATACAACCCAGACATCAATTGGTGCAAGAATGAAGTCACCCTACTCCAAGATAGAGCTAACATCACTATCAAGACAGACAAGACCACAAGTAAGACCCAGATTGTGATACTGTCAGCTATATAGTATAAGAGAGCACTCAAGAAGACAATGCATGTCTTTATTATAATAGTCTATCCTAAGAAACAAGACAAGAGACTATCAGTTAATGAAAGTACCAAGTTACTGCTAGGAGAATTCAAAGATGTCTTTCCAGACAAGCTACCTGGTCTACCCCTATACAAGAAGTTGATCACAAAATTGAACTGATCCCAGGAGCTGTACCACCCAAGAAACATATATATCATATATCGCTACTTGAAATTGAAGCAGTCAAGAAAGAACTAGAAGAATTACTTATATGAGAAGCCATTCAGCCAAGCAAATCTCCTTATAGCTCATCAGTCTTATTCATCAAGAAGAAGAATGATACTCTATAAATGTAAATAGACTATTGTACACTCAACAAACTCACTATCAAGAACAACTATCTACTATTCTTGATTGATCAAATCTTTGATACTCTCAAGAATGCCAAGTACTTCACCAAGTTAGACCTCATATCAGAATACCACCAGATCTGAATCAAGCCAGAAGACATTCCCAAGACTGTATTCATGACTCCCTTTGGACTCTACAAATTTCCAGTCTTAGTATTTAATCTTACCAATATACCTGCCACATTCTAGACTCTGATGAACAAGATATTCTAGGACTAACTATTTATTTTCCTGTTAGTATATCTTGATGATATCCTGATCTTTAGTATAACTAAAGAAGAATACCTCAAACACATTTAAATAGTCCTAAAGATCTTGTAAAAATACAAGCTTTATACCAAGCTCAAGAAGTGCAAATTCTTCAAGGAACAAGTTGAATACCTTAGGCATATTGTCTCTGTACAAAAAATTCAAATAGATCCATATAAGATAGAAGCAATTAAAAAATAGCCCATTCTATTGAATCTCACAGAACTCCAATCCTTCCTTAGTCTAGCTGGCTACTACCACCACTTTGTCAGAAACTTCTTTAGTATTGCCAAGCCACTGACTAACCTCATGAGGAAGGCTCTGGACTCAGACCACTATGTACCCTATACCTGGTATTTCTTCTGTCAACAAGCCTTTCAAGAACTCAAGAACCATCTGACCCATGCTTCAGTCCTGCATAATGCAGATTAAGGTCTAAAATTCATGGTCACTACTGATATATTGAATTTTGCTATTAGAGTAGTTCTGTTACAAGATGATGGCAAAAGACATCATTCTATTGCTTTTAAGTCCTATAAGTTGGCCCCAGCTGAACAAAAGCTAGCCACTTGCAAGGAAGAACTACTGGCAATAATATATATACTAGACCACTGGCAATGCTATCTAAAAGGTATTGAGTTTGATGTCATCACTAATCATCAATCCCTCAAGTACATCAATACCCAACCTACTCTGTCATATCTACAAGCCAAGTAGAGCCTCAAGCTTCAAACCTTCAATCCAATGATCATCTATAAGCCTGGCAAGACACTTATAGTACCAGATACCTTATAAATATGCCCAGAACTCGTCACAATCATACAGGTCACCTTGGCATCAAAATTTCTAGACCAAATTAGGCAAGCTTACAAAGAAAACATAGTTGCTACTAGAGTTTTCTCAAATGAACTCAAGGATATATATACTGTCAAGAACAATCTGATCTATCATCAAGATCAAGTCTACCTACCTGAAAACATAAACCTATGTTATAAGGTTTTGCAAGAACACTATGACTCCTCTCTTGCTGATCACCTGGGAATCAAGAAGACTGTCAAGAACATTCAATGCTGCTACTATTGGCCAAGCATGGTCAAGGAAATCAAGAACTATATTGCTAGCTGTGATCTATGTCAGCACAACAAGTCTACCAACCAAGTACCAGCTGGTTTGCTACAACTACTACCAATTCCTACCAAGAAATTTGAGCAAGTTACCATGGACTTTGTAACTCAACTACCACAAACTCAATCTGGTGCTGATGCTATCATCATATTCATTGACCACCTGACCAAGACCATAGTTGCTGAACCAACTACTACTAATACCACTGCACTCAAGATTGCAGGAATCTTCTTCAAGTTCATCTTCTATTACTATGGCCTACCATGAGTAATTGTCAGTAATCATGACCCCAAGTTCATTGGTCACTTCTGGCAAACTCTCTTCAAGATTCTGGGAACCCAATTGGCTATATCTACTGTCTTTCACCTACAAACTGATGGACAAACTGAGTGCATAAACAGAACTCTAGAACAAATGCTTAGAAACTATATTTCTTATAAGCAAGATGATTGAAACCACTATCTGACTTATTTGGAGTTTGTATACAATAATGCCATCCAATCATCTACTGGTCTTTCCCCTTTCTAGTTACTCCATGGCCAAGATCCCAAGACTCCTGCAAGTCTATTTCCTTTTAAGAAAAGCAGTCAAATACAAGTCTCTACCACTAAGAACCTTACAGATAAAATGGACAAACTACTCAAGATTGCTACTATGAATCTTCAGAAGGCTCAACAGCATCAAGCCAAGTATGCTGACAAGAAATGCTGTGATGTTACTTATACTGTTGGAGATCAAGTCTGATATAATCTCAAGTTACCTGCCCTTTGAATAAGTTCCAACCCAAGTATATTAGACCTTTCAAGATTACTGAACAAGTCTCTGCATCCTCCTACTGCCTCAAGCTATCTGAAACTATGAGAGTACACCCAGTCTTTCATGTATCACACCTCAAGACCTGGAACTAGTCACTACTCTACTCTGGTCAAATTTCTAAGTCTTCTACCCCTGTGATTATTAAAGACCATATTAAGTATGAAGCTGAGAAAATTCTTGACAAATGAATCTACTACTACTGTCCTGAATACTTAGTCAAGTAGATGGGTTATCCTGAATATGATGCTATCTGGGAACCACTGGTCAACCTTAAGAACTCTCAAGATCTAGTTCAAGACTTTGAGATAAAATGCATTGCCCAATCTCTATAGTAACTTTCTTAGATTGTCGATGATCTATAGCAATGACTAGTGCCTTATGTATCAGAAGTTTACTTTGGGATCCCAGAACCAGCAGAATATTTAATGAACAAGAAGTCCACTGAAATGAAGCTACTAGCAGGGTTTGAACCCCTCTCAGTTAATTAGTCTGGTAATAGGCCCTCTGCCCTATATAAGGATGACCAATCCCTGCTAATATACTGATATAAGTTTGAGAAATTTTGATTAAGTATATCTAATCTTGTGTTACCTAAGAACTCAATGAGGATATTAGTTCTTAAGAAGGGAGAGATGTAACAATTTCACAGCCATATTTAGTCTTAGTATATTTTTGCATCTTTTAATTAGTCTTTTCTTATTATTTCTTGAATATTCTACTATGTTCTACCACCTTTTACTTATTTAGAAATCTTCTCTCAGTGCCCAGACACCACTAGAATGTTCTTATCTTTCCTTGGTGCCAAGTATCTTATCTTAGCTAGTCATGGAACCTTTCGGAACATTGTTAAATAGTATTAGTCAGCTTTGTCAAGAACCTATTTCTTGGCATTTCTCTTTCTTTCCAAGATTCTTCCAGATCTTTCTTTCAGATCATATATAAACATTCTTATTCTCTGCCTGAATAAAGCTTAGAATATTTTCTCCCAGAAATTCTTCAAGAATACTTGAATCTTTAAGTATCTCTTTGAGCTACTTTAGGCCAACTAGAACTTTCAGATTTAGCTACTTCCTCTTAAAGAAACTAAAACTATTATATATTATTACTATTTCTCTCATTACTACTATTCTTTCTATTGCTACTATTTCTCTCTATTATTATTATTCCTTCTATCACCACTATTGCTCTCATTATTACCATTTCTTCCATTACTACGGTTTCTTCTATTACTATCACTGTTTCTCTCATCACTACTATTTGTAATAATTTTATAGTTATATTCTAGTCTTAGTACTTTTTCACATCTTTTTGCTAGTATTTTCTTATATTTTCTTATATATTCTACTATATTCTAGTACTTTCTGAATATCTAGAAAACTTCTCTTGACACTAAGAATTTACTAAAATATTTATGTCTTTTCTTGATACTAAGTTTCTTGTCTTAGCTAGTTATAGAACCTTTTGGAATATTGTAGAATTCTGTTAGTTATTTTTGCTAAGAATCTATTTCTTGACTTTTCTCTTCTTTTCTGAGATCCTTCTGGATCTTTCTTTCAGATTCTATATAAAATCCTTATTTTTTGCTTGAATAAAGCTCAGAATATTTTCTTTGAGAATACTTGAACTTATAAGTATTCTTTGAGCTACTTTAGGCCCACCAGAATTCCAGAACTTAGCTACTTCCTCTTAAAGAAACTAGAACTATTATACTTAATAGCAGTAGTGTTGTTACACCTTACCTTATTAAAAAAAACCCTCATATGAATTCAGAAACTAGTCACAATAAGTCACATAAGCTCAAATGAACTATAGAGAACCAACCTACTATTCAGATCCCTCTGCTATAGAAGAAACAGATAGTGCAGAACTATAAGTTAATATGGAGAATATGATTATTATTATGGTCTATCAAATTCAATAACTTCAAGTACAACTAGAATATCAGAAGATAAAAACTACAACTGTAGTCAATTTCAAGCCACTCAAGCTAGATATCTTTAATGGTCACTAAGAAGGACTAACTATAGATACATGGACCTTCTAATTAGATCAATACTTTGAACTTACAAAAATAGAAGAAAACATACAAGTCCAATTTTCTGCTATATTTCTCTGAGAGAATATAGCCATCTGATAGTGCAATTATGTTATGACTATTACTTCCTATTTAAATATAAGAATTCAAAACTGGAAATCTTTCAAGGAAGCTCTTTATCAGTAGTTCAAGCCTGCTAATACTACCAAGCTAGCCAGAGATTAGCTAGTGAACATCAAGCAACTTAAGTCTATATAAAGTTACAATGCATAATTTCTATTAATTCTACTTAAGCTATTAATAATAGCTAAAGATAAAAAGATAGATTGCTATATCTGAGGCTTAAAAGGAAATACACAAGTCAAGGTTGAACTAGAAGAGCCACAAACTCTCAATAAAGCCATGAGAATTATCAATAGATTTGATATTATTATTTTAGCAACTACTTTGAACCAGAATATCATAAAAAGAACCACTTTGAGAACTGTTATAAGAACCAACTCAAAGCAGTTGACCCAGTACCAATGGATCTAGATACTATGAACAAGAAAAATAACAAGCTTACTTCAGAAGAGAAAGACCATCTAAAGATATCTGGAGTATATTTTTTTTATCACCAAACAGAATATATTGCAATCAAATGCCCTAATAAGACCAGCAAACTTTCAAGACCAGTCAATCTGAACTTAAGATCAAGAAGCTTCACCCAAAGACCCAGATCTCTTAATGTCAATCAGAAGGAGCCATTAGTCTTAACCTATACTCTATCAAGTAAGTCACCATCCTAGCCAAAGGCTGAACACTGATACCTACTGGAATTGCAGTCCAATATCTTAAAGGATATTATGCCAGAATTATACTATGATAGACTAAGTATCAAACATCATTTAAATATAGGGCACTGATATCATTGATCCAGACTTTTGAGAATAAGTTTAAGTCTTACTTACCAATTAGAATAATCAAGACTACATAGTCAAGGAAGGAGACTGAGTTGTACAAATGATCCTAGAAAATACCAGTTAACCTAAGATTATAGAAGTCTAAGAACTATCCAAAACAAAGCAAGATTAGAAAGATTTTAGTAGTACTGATCAAGCAGCAAGTTTCACTGAAAATTAAGCTCAAGCCATACTCATTTTCAAAGGTCTAGTCAAGAGAAAAGAAGTTCAAGTACTCATAGACAGCAGAGCTGCAGGGAACTTTATCAAACAGAACCTTATTAAAAATCTCAAGATTCTCACCAAGCCTGTACCAAAGAATAATGGCATAGTTACTACAGATAGTATACTATATTCCATTAAGTCAATTGCTGCCAAACTATCCATCAAGATTCAGAAATATTGGGAATAAGTAGACTTTGAGATTGTATTACTAGAAGATCATAATTTGATCTTAGAAAAACCCTGGCTCATGAAGCACAATCTGAACATTGATTGGTACAAGAATGAAGTTACTTTACTTCAAGATAGAGTCAATATCATCATCAAGACAGACAAGTCTATAAACAAGACTCCAGTTGCAATACTGTCAGCAATTTAGTATAAGAAAGTACTCAAGAAGACAGTACATACTTTTATTACAATAGTCTGTCCCAAGAAATAAGATAAGAAGCTATCAATTAATAAAAGTGTCTAGTTATTGCTTGAAGAATTTAAGAATGTCTTCTCAGACAAGCTACCTAGTCTACCACTTGTATAAAAAGGTAATCATGAAATTGAACTGACCCCAAGAGCTATACTATCTAAGAAATACATATACCTACATATCACCTCTTGAAATTGAAGTAGTTAAGAAAGAATTAGAAGAACTACTTACATAAAGAGTCATTCAATCAAGTAAATCTCCCTATGGCTCATCAGTCCTATTTGTCAAGAAGAAGAATAGTACTCTGTAAATATATATAGACTACTATATACTCAACAAGCTTACAGTTAAGAACTGATATTCACTACTCTTGATTAATCAAATTTTTGATGCTCTCAAGAATATCAAGTACTTCACCAAGTTGGACCTTATGTGGGATTACTACTAAATCTGAATTAAGCTAGAAGATATTTCTAAGACTGTATTTATGACCTCCTTTGGACTTTATAAATTTCTAGTCCTAGCATTTGGTTTCACCAATATACCTACTATATTCCAGACTCTTATGAATAAGATATTCAAGAACTAACTATTTATTTTCTTATTGATATATCTTGATGATATCCTGATCTTTAGTATAACTAAAGAAGAATACCTCAAGTATATCCAAATAGTCCCGAAGATTCTGTGAAAACACAAGCTTTATGTAAAGCTCAAGAAGTGTGAATTCTTCAAAGAACAAGTCAAATATCTGGCCACATTGTCTCTGCACAAGAGATTCAAGTAGACCCAATAAGGTAGAGACAATTCAAAAATGGCCTATTCTATCAAATCTTACAGAACTCTAATTCTTTCTTGGTCTAGCTGACTACTACCATTGCTTTGTCAGAAACTTCTCTGATATTGCTGAGCTACTGACTAATCTCATGAGAAAGACCTCTCACTCTGATCACTATATATCCTACACCTATAATCTCTTCTGTCAATAAGTCTTCTAAGAACTCAAGAACTGTCTTACCTATATTTTAGTCCTGCTTAATGCAGATCTAAGTCTAAAATTCACCATCACTACTAATGTATCAAATTTTGCTGTTAGAGTAGATTATAATGATAATAACAAAGGACACCACTTTATTGTCTTTAAGTCCTACAAGTTGACTCCAGCTGAACAAAAGCTAGCTATATATAAGAAAGAGCTACTGGCAATAATATATGTACTAAATCTGTAATGGTTCTAGTTTCTTTAAGAGGAAGTGGCTAAATCTGAAAGTTCTGGTTGACCTAAAGTAGCTTGAAAAGATACTTAAAGGTTCAAGTATTCTTGAAGGATTTCTGAGAGAAAATATTCTGAGCTTTATTCAGGCAGAGAACAAGGATATTTATACATGATCTGAAAGAAAGATCCAGAAGGATCTTGGAAAGAAAGAGAAATACCAAGAAATAAGTTCTCAGCAAAGCTGACTAATACTATCCTACAATGTTCTGAAAGATTCTATGACTAGCTAAGACAAGATACTTAGTACCAAGAAAAGACAAGAATGTTTTAATAGTGTCTAGGTGCTAAGAGAAGATTTCTAAGCAAGTAGAAGGTGACAGAATATAGTAGAATATTCAAGAAATGACAAGAAAAGACTAACTAAAAAATGCGAAAATGTACTAAGACTAAATATAACTGTGAAATTGTTACATCCCTCTCTTCTTAAGAACCAATATTCTTATTGAGTTCTTAGGTAACACAACACTAGATATACTTAATCAAAATTTCTCAAACTTATATTAGCATATTGGTGGGGATTGACCATCCTTGTATAGGGCAGAGGGTCTATTATCAGACTAACCAACTGGGAGGGGTTCAAACCCAGCTAGTAGCTTTATTTTGGTGGACTTTTTGTTCATTAAATGTTCTGCTGGTTCCAGGGTCCCAAAGTAAACTTCTGTTGTATAAGGCACTGGTCATTGCCATAGATCATCAATAATCCAAAAAAGTCACTACAGAGATTGGACAATGCATTTTACCTCAAAGTCTTGAACTAGATCTTAAGAGTTCTTGAGATTAACCAGTGATTCCCAGGTAGCATCATATTCAGAGTAACCTATCCACTTGACTAGGTATTCAGGACAGTTATAGCAGATTTATTTGTAAAGAATTTTCTCAGCTTTATACTTGATATGGTCTTCAATAATCACAGGGACAAAAGGCTTAGGAATTTGACCAGGGTAGGGTAGTGACTGGTTCCAGGTCTTGAGGTGTGATATATGAAAGACTGGGTATACTCTTGTGGTTTCAAGTAGCTTGAGGCAGTAGGAGGATGCAGAGATCTGTTCAGTGATCTCAAAAGGTCCAATATACTTGGGTTAGAACTTGTTTGAAGAGTGGTTGACTTGAGATTATATCTTGAGGTTCTTGGTAGACAGTAGGACTTGATCTCTAACAATGTAAGTGATATCATGGTATTTCTTATCAGCATACTTGGCTTGATACTATTGAGCCTTCTGAAGATTTGTGGTAGCAATCTTGAGTAGTTCATCCATTTTGTCTGTAAGGTTCTTGGTAGTTAAGACTTATATTTGACTGGTTTTCTTAAAAGAGAATAGACTTGCAGGGGTCTCAGGATTTTGATCATAGAGTAACCAGAAAGGGAAAAGACCAGTATATAATTGGACAGCATTGTTGTATGCAAACTCCACATAAGTCAAATAGTGGTCTCAATCATCTTACTCATAAGAAACATAGTTTCTAAGTATTTGTTCTAGAGTTCTGTTCATGTGCTTGGTTTGTCCATCAGTTTGTGGGTGAAAGGCAGTAGACATAGCCAATTGGGTTCTCAGAGTCTTAAAGAGAGTTTGCCAGAAGTGACTAGTGAACTTGGGGTCATGATCACTAAAAATTACTCATAGTAGGCCATAGTAATAGAAGATGAACTTGAAGAAGATTCTTGCAATCTCAGGTGCAGTAGCATTAGTAGTAGTTAGTTCAGCAACCATAGTCTTAGTCAGGTGGTCAACAAATATGATGACAATATCAGCACCAGATTAAGTTCATGGTAGTTGAGTTACAAAGTCCATGGTGACTTGCTCAAACTTCTTGGTAAGAATTGGTAGTAGTTTTAGTAAACCAGCAGGCGTTTGGTTGATAGACTTATTGTGCTGATATAGATTATAGCAGGCAACATAGTTCTTGATTTCCTTGACTATGTTTGGTCAATAATAGTAGTGTTGGATGTTCTTAACAGTCTTCCCAATTCTCAGATGACCAGTAAGAGGGGAGTTATAGTGTTTTTGCAAAACCTTATAGTGTAGGTTTATGTTTTCAGGTAGATAGACTTAATCTTGATAATAGATCAGATTGTTCTCAATAGTATATATATCCTTGAGCTTGTTTGAGAAAACTCTAGTGGCAACTATGTCTTATTTGTAAGCTTGCCTGATTTTGTCTAGGAATTCTGATGCCAAGATAACTTATATAATTATAGCAAGGTCTGGATATCTTAAGAAGGTATCTGGTACTATAAGTATCTTTCCAGGCTTATAGATGATCATCAGATTGAAGGTTTGAAGCTTGAGGCTCCACTTGACTTATATATATAACAGTGTAGGTTAGATATTGATGTACTTGAAGGATTGATGATCAGTAATGATATCAAACTCAATACCTTCTAGATAGTATCACCAGTGGTCTAGTGCATATATTATTGCCAGTAGTTCCTTCTCATGAGTAGCTAGCTTTTGTTCAGCTAGAACCAGCTTACAGGACTCAAAAGTAATAGGGTGATGTCCTTTGCCATCATCTTGTGACAGAACTGCTCTAATGACAAAATTCAACACATCAGTGGTGACTGTAAATTTTAGACCTTGATCTGCATTATGTAGAACTGGAGTATAGATCAGACAGTTCTTGAGTTCTTGAAAGACTTGTTGACATAAGAGGTCCCAGGTATAGGGTATATAGTGGTCTGAGTGCAGGACCTTCCTCATGAGGTTGATCAGTAGCTCAGCAATACTAGAGAAGTTTCTGACAAAGCAGTAGTAATAGTCAGCTAGACCAAGAAAGGATCAGAGTTCTGTGAGGTTCAACAGAATGAGCCATTCTTTAATTGCTTCTATCTTGTGTGGGTCTATTTGAATTTCTTGTACAGAGACAATATGGTCAAGGTATTCAACTTGTTCCTTGAAGAATTCACACTTCTTAAGCTTGGTATAAAGCTTGTGTTTTCACAGGATCTCCAGGACTATTCAAATATTTGAGGTATTCTTCTTTAGTTGCACTAAAGATCAGGATGTCATCAAGATATACCAACAGGAAAATAAATAGTTAGTTCTTGAATATCTTGTTTATCAGAGTCTGGAATGTGGCAGGTATATTGATGAGACCAAATGCTAAGACCAGGAATTTGTAGAGTCCAAAGGGGGTCATGAATACAGTCTTGGGAATGTCTTTTGGCTTGATTCAGATCTGGTGGTATCCTGACATAAGGTCTAACTTGGTGATATACTTGGCATTCTTGAGAGCATCAAAGATTTGATCAATTAAGGGTAGCAGATAGTGATTCTTAACAGTGAGTTTGTCGAGTATATGATAGTCTATGCATATTTGCAGGGTACCATCCTTCTTCTTGATGGATAAGACTGGTGAGCCATAAGTAGATTTGCTTGGCTGGATGGCTCCTCATGTAAGTAGTTCTTCTAGTTTCTTCTTGACTACTTCAATTTTGAGTGGTAATATACAGTATATATATTTCTTGAGTGGTATAGCTCCTGGGCATCTGGTGGATGGTGGCCATTTGGATTGTGAGGAGTGTTATAATATCAGGCAAGTTGGGGGACTTGTGCAGATGCCAGAACATTGGCTGGGAGAGTGTGAGGTTTTGGGGGACTTTTGGATAGAAATAGGAAATAGACTGGGTGTGGAGCAAAGGCCAGCGGGTGAGGGAGGCCACTGGGAGGACTTGAGATCTCAGCTAGTGGGTGGTGTAGGTGATAGTTAGCTCACTGTAGGGTGGGTGTTAGCAGTGTGGGTGGGCCTGGCAGGACATTGGCTTTTTGTATTCGAGGAGGGGAGGCAGATGGGACTACAGGAGAAGGTATTATGGTGGGAGGAAATGTTGGGAGATCTGCTGACTAGATGGTGGGTGGGTTGGGGTCCTCAGGGGGGGCAACGTCATGGCTTGGTGGCAAGGATCTGTGAACAGAGTGGTGGGAGGGTAGAGATAGTGTTGGACAAAGTGGCCTTTCATTGGGTAGGGGTAG
>RBNI01001925.1:0-20371 GCA_003990745.1 Jimgerdemannia flammicorona | reverse complement strand
ATAAAAAAAAAAAAAAAAGAGGGCTGCCCCCTAATACCCCAGGGACCTTTGCCATCTTCTTTCAAAAGTCCCAAGAGAGCCCATCCTCTCCTGGTGCTGTCTCAAGCTTAGTTGCTGCAAGGATTCTCTAGATCTCCTCCTCTTAGACTGGTAGGATCAAGTCTCTAAGGCCCTCTACTTGTAGTGGTTTCCAATCCTCCAGCATGTCTCTGATTTCCTCTGCATCAGCACCCCCTTTCTCCTCACTCTACAGATCCCTCCACTGCTCCTTCAGTAACCCCAAAATCTGTTGTGTACTATGTACTATTTTCCCCTCTGCATCAAGGACTCCATCCCATCAATGTTGCACCCTTCTAGTCTGGAGGAGCCTTGACAAGTATCTAGTAGGCCTCTCCCCCTTCTCAAGCCCCTGCTACCTTAGCTTAGTTACAATTCCTTTCATACATATCTCCTCCTTCTCTCTCAGTATCTATTGCAGCTCCACCACCTCCAACTTTGCTTACACCAACCTCCAATCATCCATCTCTCTAGAATTTATCAAATCTGCCCATTCTATCTGCAATCTAGCCAACCTATTTGAAGCACACCTCATTCTTTTTCTTCTCTGCCTCCCAGCATCCCTACCAGCCCCTCTCCAGTAAACCCTGCCAGCCTCTTTCAACTTTATCCAATAGATACCCACTGGTGAACCCTCATATATCCAGCTAACAATCTTTGCTTGGATGTCCTCTGCCCATGGGTCCCACAATACCTTCTCAGCCAGCAGAGAGGAGTTAAGGCACCAATGTCCAGGTCTATCTCCACTCCTCCCAAACTGCTCCTGCCTTAATAGACCCCAGTGATCTGACCATAGGCACTACTCTATCTCCAGAGTCTTCTAAACATCAATGTCCCAGCATTTAGCTGTCAGGATCCAGTCAATCCTTATACCTAGTCTATTCACCCAGTGTATGTAGATCCTCTTTTCTCCCTACTGTATTCTATCTATATCCCCTAAGGAGCTAAGAGTCTCTATCTCCTCCCATGCATTCAGGTCACCACTCTTTCTACCAGTACTTCTCTCTCTATCAGTTCTATCGAACTGAAGATTCTGCACCATATTAAAGTCCCCTTTCAGAACATCTACTCTTTCCTCCAAAAGAACACCCTCTTCTAACAGACCCTTAATCCATACAATCTGCTCACTCCTAGCTGCTGGGCAGTAGTAGGAGCTAACTCTCACTAGCTCTCACTCAGGTTGATGCCATTCTCCCCACACCAAACAGTCTCCCCAGCTCCTGATTCCATCTAAATTCCCTCTACCACTCTACACCATAATTGCCACTTTACCAATCCAAGCTGTAGCTCCTCCCCATTCCCTAGTCCACTCCACTTAATTCTTCTCATTCTCACAACATATATCCTGCAGCAGAAAGAGATCAGCCTCCAATCACTTAAGCTAAGTGAAAATGTTCTTATGCTGCCCAGATTTCTGTAACCCATTCATATTCAGAGAAAAAATGTTAGTTATACTGTTTATTGAGAATAATGTTTAGAAATATAATCCTGCTCATTCTCTACAAATCCACATTCCTCTTCTCCTATACTAAGTCCAAGTTATATTCAGCAGCCAATTCCTCCTCTGCAGCCTCCTTTGCCTCCAAATCCACCAGAAGTTCAGCCATCTCCCCATTATTCTTCTCCTCAAAATTCTCACAATACTCCAGGCAGGCCTCCTGTCAGAGTTTCAGACCATAACACTCTGCCCAACAGAGGGTGGCCTGCTCACCAGCAACAACTACCAGCTCAGCCTCCCTTTTCTTATCAACCTCATACCCCTCCTCCTCCAGAAGAATTACAAGCATCTCTATCTTCAGTGCCACCACTACTCCATCACCATGTAAGATCTGTGCCCAATGCTCCTCACTTATCACTCTCAGGTCCACTTCTCCCAACTCCTTAGCTACAAAGTTATTCATATTCACAGTAGGTTCTCCACCTCCTTCCCTCCTAGTATTGCTGGCCTTCCAGCATTCAGTATTGTGGTATCTGCTCCTACACTCATAGTCTCATCCCACTTCTCCTCTAGAACATCCACCAGCTCATCCTCACCAACTGCCCCCATGTATCCTCTTTTTACCATATCAGAAACTCCAAAGTATACTCTCTGGGTACTGCACATTAGCACATCCTCTGCCACTCTGCTCTTCACTGCTAGACCCCTCCTGATAAGGGAGAGAGTATCCTCCAAGACTTGTTCCCAGACCTCGAATATACTATACACATAAGGGTCATTGTACAGCATCTTTCCAGTCCCATTTAGGCTCTCCTCCACCTCCCCTCCTCCCTTACTAGCCCAGACACTTGCTTTGGCTCCCCCAGACTCCTCAGTGTCACCAGCATTCTTCTTTGCCCCTTTAGCCATACTTACCAACAACTCCCTCTGCCTCTTGTGCCCTTGAGCCCTCTCCCACTACCTCTTATCAGTGCAAATATGTTTCCCATTCACAATCTCCAAATGTATTGACTCTACATATATCTTCCATACCTTTGTCCTCTGCTCCACTGCTTCACTTATCTCCTCCAGTACCTCCAATAGATCCTCCTCCTCCTCCTCCTCACTCCCTTTTACCATTGACACCTTACAAATGAAGACCCCCAATAACATTACTGAAGGCCAATCACTTGCCTTTCCTGTGGCCTCTCTCTCAGCCAGCCAAACCCTAACATCCATATCTCCAGTTCTGAAAGTGGTCCTCTCCCACATCTGGAATCCAATATCCACCACCTCACCATATTCCAACATTACCTCCTCAACCCTCCTCCTTGTCTCAACTGTCATCACAGTAGGTACCCCCTTCACCAGCAACTGAACTACTCTGGGGTCCCACCTCAGATAGTGTACCATAGAGACCACTACCTTACCTACAGCTATGCCAGTCTTCAATGCTTCTTTCAGTGAGCCTATCTCCTCAAAACCCACTTCAACTCCCTCTAGTCCCTTCAGGAACTTTACTGAGGCAGCTCCCACCACTTGCTTTGAGATAATCCCCAGGACTATCCTTGCAGCCACTGCCAAGCTCCAGAAGTACAAGGTTGCTACAAACTCCAAGATCAACTTCTTTAGTAACAGTGCCACTGCCAGCCCCATCACACCATCAGCCAGGTCCCTCTTCCACTTTGGTCCCATCAGCCCAGCTTCCATCAGCAGTTACATCTGGATTTTTTCCAGATTCCCAGTCATACCACTATCAGTAGTCTCTCCCCTACCCCCAGCTGCTACTACACCAGCCCTTCCACCTGCCAGCCTAGAGGCTGAACTCTCTGCTTTCTCTTCTCTCTACTTTCCCTTCTCTCCTGCCTGACCTCCCTGAGATCCAATAGACCATCCTCCACTCTTCAGCATTTCAGCAAAGCTCCTCCCCCTCTGCCCTCCTGCCTCTCCTCCAGTGTCACTTCTACTGCCCAAGCTGTCCTGCCCACTTGGACCACCAAAAGAGCCCATCCCCAATCCATACCCTTATCTAACATATTGCCAGTTGAAGGCCCCAGATACATCTGACCTAGTATGCATATCAGCTTACTCATTAGTTGCCATGATCTTAGTACCTTTCTTTAATAAACAGCTTGAAAGTATGTTATAAGAGTGTATATAATGTGAATGGTATTGATCTGAGGTTTATTTACTCTAAGATACTGAGTTATTTATATAAGTTTGCTAGCTATAAGATGGCTAAGTTATGACTATATTGTTAGTCACTTTTCACAAGTATGAATTCTAGACATTTGTGAAAAGTTAACATTTGTGAAAACTTCATATTTGTGAAATGACTACTATTTATGAGGCTATACTATTTTGGAAATTGAGTTCAAGTACTACAATCAAATGTCTAATTCTCTTGATTCTTGTTCCTAATTTAGATCAACTATCATATTAGTTATAGTAACTTCATATATAGTGATGCAGCCTAACAATGTCATTTTGTAAGATATTATCAATATATATAAAAGTACATAAACTAGTAATAAACAATACTGCCTCTTTTTTCTTCTTAAGTATTTCACAATATAAACTAATAACTATAGTGTTTATATTATCTGATTATACTCTATTATTCATATATCATAATAATAAGAAAGTTTATTAAATTAAACTTTAAGTATCTATTATTCAATATAGTTATCTTATTCTCTAGAACTTCATTTTAATTTTTTAAAGTTTTTTATACTTTATTATAGTAAATTAAACTAAGATTTATTAACTCTAGTCTATGGAATTATTTATATAAATTAGGCTAAACTGTAGTATAATAATTCTTACTAAGTAAGACTATTTAATAAAAATAATAATAAAGTTATTAATAATAATAACTAATAGTAATAAGTTGATAATAGTAAAGTTAATATCAATAAAAATAAGATTAGAATATTTATAAAATTAAACTAAACAAAATATTTATAAGTTATAATATTGATAAATAATACTATTAGAAGCTAGATTATATTAAGTAAGATTTATTATAAATAGTAGTTGATAATAATAAAGTTACTAACTAACTAAATATAGATTAAAAATATTTATCAGTATTAATAAAATGGTATAATCTTCAATTAGTAAGATCTATAATTTAACTATTTATTTCTTAAATTATAGAAGAGTAGACTAAGTATTAATAAAGTAAAAGTTAGATTAATTATTTTTATCATTTTTAAATAATTAAAAGATAATAGAAAACTAATAAATTTTATAGTCTCTTCTTTTTCAATTGATAATTCTGAAGAACTATATTTAGAATAAGTTCTCTTTTCTTTTAAGTAATATCTAAAATCTTTTAAAGTAATTTTTATATAATATAGTATAATAACTAACTAACTAAATAGTGAGTAGTTTTAGTTATTTCTTCTGATATTTCAATAATAATAAATAATCTTTTAAAAATTATTATAAAGTTTATAAGATAATCTTTTTAGTTATCTTATAGAAGAGTAGTGAGAAATTCTGATAGAGTAAATTTAGGATCTTCTATTTTATATAACTCAAATATAATTATATTTAATAAAGTTGAATATATATATTTCTGCTTTATCTAATTGAATCTTCTTTTAAAAGATATATAATATCTTGAAGAATAATATCTTAAAAATATGCAATAGCTTGGAAAATATATATAATAAGATTTGATAGATCTAAAGAGTCTTCTTAATTTGTCTAATAGTTAGAAGTTCTTTTTAAATAAGGTTTTAAAAGTCTTGCTCTTTGTTTCATATTAAAGTCTTTAATTAATTTTATATTTATATTAAAAAACTAATTAGTCAAAAGTTTTTTTAGTTATTATATAATAATTTGACAGTAGTTGATAAATGTTCCAGATCCTCAATATAGAAGTTTAGATGCTTAGAGATATCTGAGTAGAAGTAAGTTTTCTTAATAGCTATAAAGATATAAACCTTTGGAGAAGTAGAGTAGTAGTTTGTATAATAAATAGAACTTATTTTAAAAAGTATTATAAGGCTACTACTTGAGAATTTTTAATGTTTAAATAATGTAACCAATGGCTTAAAATAGAATTATATAAATTTTTTTAGTTTCTTCTTATATATAATAAACTATATACTGATAGAATTAATATATTATAAATAGTCAATGATAACTATTGGCTCTAAGTTCTGAGTTCTCAAGAAAGTACTGAGTTCTAATTATCTATTATAGTAGAGTCCAGATATTGCTTTTGGGTTCTTATACTGATAGAATTATTATACTTATATCTTAAGTTAATTAGGCTCAGAATTATTAACAAGTCAGATCTGAAAGTTCTCTAAGGTTACAATATACTCAGTATAGAGAGTATTATACATATTTAAGGCTATGATTAAATATAGTACACTGAATATATTCATATACATTTATACTATTTTAGATAACTATGACTGCTAGTTGGAATTTCTATAAAGAATTTTCATAGGAATTTCTGTTGAAATTTCAGTGGCTTATAGATATGTAACAATTTGTTATACTTCTATTATTGATCACATATCCACGTTATAAGAGTTGGGGAATGAATCAGACCAAGTCATCAGATGATACTATTTAGCTATCATATTAATTTATCAATAATGATATATGAAAGTAGTTATCACAGAATATAATATCATTCCTTCTAAGTTGAGTAGCTTCACATATTTATATCACAATATATAGATATTTATTTTATTTTAATTTAATTTCAACATGTTTTTCTTCCATGGTTAAGGGTATTTCATTATATTGAAAAGAATATTGCTTGATTTACATTGATATATTTACATTAACATACTTTTTAAATAAAGCACATTCAATGCACTGTAATTTGAGGGAATAGATAATATATTTGAGCAATAATTGAGAATGGATTCCACGTGAACTGGGCGGCACCGGAGGTCAATGGGATAATGGTGGACTGGACGAGTGAACGTGGATTGGATGGGCGAAAGTGGATACTGGACGAGCGAACGCGGACTATATGGGTGGACGTGGCCTGGACGAGCGAACGTGGACTGGATGGTGGACTGCCGTGGGAATGGTGAATTTCGGAGTGGTGAATTTCGGAGTGGTGAATTTCGGAGTGGTGAATTTCGGAGTGGTGAATTTCGGAGTGGTGAATTTCGGAGTGGTGAATTTCGGAGTGGTGAATTTCGGAGTGGTGGACTGCAGTGAGAATGGTGAATTTCGGAATGGTGGACTGCGGTTGTGGGCTGCGGTGGACTGCGGAGGGGGAATGGTGAATTTCGGAGTGGTGGAAACATGGACCCCGAATGTGACGCCATACTCTGGTAAAAATAATGACGACGGACTGCAAAACAACGCCGATGAACGCCGATGGACTGAAAAACAAGGCAAATCAACGACGACAGACTGCCGAGGACAGCAAAACAATGCAAAACGGAAAAATGGTGATGGAGTGCAAAATGGTGAAGAACTGCCTAACGGCAACAATAGATCGCAGAACATTCATAACCGATGAAAGGATGATGTCGGTTGGCAAATTTACAAAATGAGATTGTAAAACATTCGTGACGGACTGCAAAATGATGACGACGGACTGCAAAATGACCAAAACAATGACGAGTTATGTGAACGGACAGTGAAATCAATTGACTTGATGCAAATGGCACAGTGGGTGTTACTTCATTCCTGAAGAGTAGTGGTCAACTTCAAAAATTGTGAGTTCGTGCATGCCGTTCTAAAATCTGGTCTCCTCCTTTAATCGCTATACAACTCTTTAAAAGATAAGGGCTTTTAATCGATATGCAACCCTTTAAAAAATCGGGTCAGAAGATTAATAGAGGGAAAAATAGAACCAGGAAGGTGGGCCATGGTCAAAACAGTTTGGTATCAAATTTTGACATAAATAAAGTCGCGAAAATTTCACCCAGCGCATGGGCAACACATTCTCTCACCGTCGTGCCTCAAAACGGCGATCTCGCGAACCTCCTGAAGATGAAGTATCCCGCCTTCACCCCATGATACACGTGTACGGTGTGTTCATTGTGCGCTTCATCCAGATGATCCACGACAAAGTCCTAGTGAAGAACCGAAGACGTTGGGGCAGCTTCGTGGTGCTTGATTTGCGGTTCTCAAACTCAGAGCCGGAGAGGCTGGTGGCGGCCACGGCAAAAGGCCCCGCGGACAGTAAGAATCGAAAAGAGATGTTGAAGAAACTCAAATCCGTAGAACGCAGAGATTGCGAGAGGCTGAACTGGGGAACTTTCTGGGATTTCGTTGATGAGCGCTTTGACGAGTCAGAAGCGGAGTTCGAAAGATTTAAGCAGGATCTCGTGACAATGGTGAATAGGGGCCAGCTCAGTGTGGACCACATCATTACAAAGGCGAACCCCTCGGTGTACTGGTCTTCGAAGGATCCCGATATGCGTTTGATTCGCTTTCAGTTCCGATTCCACGACTTTGAATAGACATTTTGTGTGGAACACATGTACCATTATTTATTTAAAAGTGCAAACAGCATTATAAACAATATGCACTATGCTTATTACGATCTTATGCTAATAACTCGTCTGTTTTTTCCTATGCAATAGATTGAGTAGAGTTGTTAAAGTATTATGCCATGAATCTCTATATTATTATGAGGTTTCCGCCTATCGCCTGAATTTAGCTCAACCGAGTGTCCTTTATCCGAATTCCGAATTCCGTGTGCTCCAAGACCACAGTATTCAGCCGTTCACCCAAGTCCAAGTACAACCGTATTCCGCGTACCTCACCCGAGTACACGTATTTCCAGTGCCTACTCCGCTTCTAGTAAACCGACCGCACACGTTCCAATATATCTGATACCCCACCGCCGTTAAACCAATTTCTTGTAAGCGCTTCTGAGGCGGAGTTGCATTACAATATACATATATAAGTTAGTATTTAATATTATAAACTTTTTTTCTTCAATACTTCAAAATAAGAATATGAAAGCTATTAATTTAGTCAAACAATCTAAATTTAAACAATCAAATAAATAAAAAAAGGTATATATTGATATAAATATATTATAATTAAAATTAGAAAATTAAGATATATCTATAAATCATTACCATAAAGACTTAAGGGTTGAAATAAGTATATGCTATAAAAGTTTATAGAATTATTAAATATCAAACTTTATAAGTTGTTATATAGATATTAATTTATTTATTATAATATATATTATAGTATCTCAGTTACTTTTAGTACATATTACTTACAGAAACCTTTACTTCTTCTTATCTAAAAGCAGTTTTTCTGACAGAGTTTATCTCAATACCATTTATTTGTTAGATTATATAATTAGTTGTTCAATATATCATTAATTATTCAGTTTAGATATTATATTAGCTTTATATAGTTTCTAAATACTGATCTCAGTTCTTAACTATCTGATTGTAGATTTTTTATTTTTTTATAATAAGTGATATTTATTAACTCAAACTCAAAATATTTATATGTAAGATAGTTATATTATTTTTTAAACTCTTTAATCTCTTAAAGATAGTTGTTATTTTATTTTGATAAACTGATTTACTGAGGTTTAATTACTGTGACGGTCAATCTAAATTAGTAATATGAATCAGAGGAATTAGACATTTGATTGCAGTACCTGAATCTGATTCCCAGTATAGTATAGTCTTATAGTTAGCTAAGTCTCCGATTTAGACAATGTCAAAATATCTCGACACTTGCGAAATCGATGACCCGATATAGTATAGCATTTAGACAATGTCAAAAAGTCTCAACACTTACTAAATGACTCATAAACTTAGCTGCATAACTTAGCCATCACATAGCTAGCAAACCTGTATAAATAACCCAGTATCCTAGAGTGAATAAACCTCAGATCGAAATAGTTTAAAGCAAAGAGAAAGCAAAGGAACTAGTAAGCCTGTAGGCAGATACACTTCGAACTCACCCACCCCTGTATATGGAGGACTCTGTGGAGTCAAAGAAGATCAAGAATTCAAGATATAGAAATCTGACATACTTACAAGGTTAAGCATCTGCTACGTTACAACTTGGTGCCCATTGGCTGGTGATTCAAGATGAATCCCTCACTTTCAAGCTGAACAACAAACAATCACTACCATAAGAACTCACACAACACAATCAGACAAAATGGACATAAGACTACCTGTATTTCATAGATATACTTCAGATGAATCAATTGTCACCTTCATAGACGATTTCGAGCAGTATACTGCCATTAGGACCTTAACTGCAGGACAGCAAGTAGCCCTCATGCCCTACAGCCTATGAGGACCTGCAAGAGCAGCATTCACAGCCACAACCCATGCAGGAAATGATGCCGATGCTATACTGAATGCACAGAAGACCTGGCTCCAGAATACCTATTACATAGATGAGATCAAGCAAGCCCTGAAGGACTAGCTCAATACAACATATCAAGGAATGAGCGAGGACCCAAATACATTCTTCACAAGAATCTGATATCAGATAATCCTTGCAGATTATGCTGATGCCATCCAAGACCAAGTAGCTGAAGCAACCTTCATAAAAGGAGTTCACCCAGAGATAGCCTTGGCCATCTGCTCATCACCAGTAGTCCTGGATCTGGCACAAAAGGTCACCTATGCTCAGCGATATTGGATAGCCAGACATCCACAAGACCACACAATGGAAAGAGTTACTGGTGTTAGAATCAAAGCACCCAAGCCAACTAGTGTAATCCCTACCACTATGATCAATCGAAACCCACCTCAGCCAAGAGCTACAGAATAACAGAGAAACAGTGATCCTATGGAAGAACTTGCCAAGCAGTTCGCCAAAATGACTGCTCACCTAGGAGATGTGGTAAAAGAAATCAGAGGAAGAGATCGCCGCCCAATTCAGAAGTTTGCCACCACCTCAGATAAGAAGAAAGGTACCTGCTACAGCTGTGGAGAAGAAGGCCACTACTCATATGAATGTATGAGTGAAACCAAGTGCAAGGCCCAGCCAAGTAATGCTACTACTAGAAATAAGGAGCAAGCCAACATCATTACCTTCAAGGAAATTAGAGACTCAGATGAGGAATGGGAGGCCTATCCTGCTCTGACCATCAAGAAGGATGTTCGCAAGGAACTCTACAAGAGACCACCAGGAAGACCCAAGAAGAATCCAGTGGAAAAGCAGATGGAAACAACCACAGAAAGCCAAGCTGAAGAAATGGATCAAGACATAGAGCTCGAGCAAGCAGTCCAAGATATCATCTGAGGAACCACTCCAGCAAGTGAAGGAGAAAAGGAGAAGAAGCTTTGCAAGACCAAGACTTTTAAGTATGATATCTTCAAGGATCTCAGCCAACAAAAAGTCAATGCAACCTTCGGCCAGCTGGCAGAAATCCCCACATTCAGGCAGCAAATGAGATTTGGACTGGCAGAAACCACTAAGAAGCAAGGTTGGAAGATAACCAAGGCCAATAATGTTCAAGAAGACTCTGGAGAGGAAAGTGAAGACAACCGCAAGACTTCTGCCTATGCAACCTGCCAAATCGAAGATAGAATCTTTGAAGCCATCATAGACACAGGAGCAGGAGGATGTCTCCTCAGCAAGAAGGCAGTAGACCACTTAGGATGGGAGATCGAAGAAGCAACCAAGCTGGTATTCATTACAGCAGATGGCACAAGAGCCACCCCTCTGAGAAAGATCTGAGATGTTCCCATCAAGTTCAGAGGAGCAACCATCTTGGTTGATGTGATTGTAATCAATGCAACCAACTATGACATCCTCATCAGCAACCAGTGACTTCACAAAGCCAGAGCAATAATTGATCTGAATGCACAGAAGATACAGATTGTCTACCAAGGACAAAAGATGCGAATCCCTATCAATGTTAACAAAGGAGTGCTCCCCAAGATGGAGGAAGAAGAAGGTGAGTAAGAGGAAGCCTACATGGTAACCACGCAGAAAAAGAAAAAGAAAGTTGGATGGATGAGTGAGAAGGAATGGTGCAAGAAGATTGCAGAAGGATATGCGCCACAAGGAGTCTGCCCCTATGGAATCAAGATGTACTGTATGGAGCATGTCAATGATTGCTACCAATGCACTGGTGGAATCAAAAAGGTCCACTATGAAAGGAAACAGAAGGTTCTCAAAGAATAGGCCAGAAGAAAAAAGGCAGAGGAGGAAGATGACGAACCACTGGCCCTCCTAGAAGACAGTGACGATGAAGAAGAGATCAAGGTCAAGATTCGGAAAATCCATCCTGATGCAGTTCTACCAGAATACAAGTTGGAAAATACAGCTGGAATGGATATCGCCACAGTAGAAGAAACTGTACTGGAGCCCCAGACAACCACTCTACTTGCAACTGGACTAGAGATGACCATTCCAAAGGACCATGTTGGAATTCTCAAAACAAGAAGTAGCCTGGCAAAAAGCAAAATCACCATTGAAGGAGGAGTCATCGATTCAGACTACATTGGGGAAATACTACTCATTGCTAGGAATCACAATCCTACCATTCCATTCCTGGTCAAGAAGAAGGATTGGCTGGCACAGATGCTGATCTTCCCAGTTCTACAACCAAAGATCATGGAAGTCAAGAAATTGCAGAAAACAGAGAGAGGAAGGAAAGGATTTGGATCCATAGGAAGAGGAGTATTTACCAGCACCAAAATCACCAAATTAGATCACAAGAAGGAGGAAACCACAACCAAGCACAGCTACACCATTGGGAATGAGTTTCCACTCAAAAAAAAACTCAAGAAGATACTCCATGAATTTGAGGATGTCCTTGCCACAGATTTCAAGGATATCAAAGGAAAGACCCCACACTACTACCATGATGTGGATACAGGAGACACTGAACCAATCTATCAAAAAGCAAGACCCATCCCGCCAGCCTACTGTGAATGGCTCAGAGAAGAAATCAAGCAGATGGAAGAAGCCAGTATCATCAAAGAAGTCAGTAGTCCTTGGGCTTCACCAGTTGTACTAGCCCCGAAGAAAGGAAGCAAGCCAGGAGAATTCGCACCAAGACTCTGTACTGATTATAGAAAGCTCAACTCGATTACCAAGAAGGATCGCCAACCACTACCCCTTATTAGCGATATTCTCGTAACTCTGGGAGATGAAGCACAGTACTACAGCACCTTGGACTTATACTCAGGATTCTATCAAATTGGCCTCACAGAAGCAGCGAGTGAGAAATCAGCTTTCATCACCCCAGATGGAACCTATGTCTACCTGCGAATGCCATTTGGAATGTGCAATGCACCAGCAAGCTTCCAGCGAATGATGAATAAAATCTTCCACTATGACATAGGGAAATGGATGATGGTTTATATAGACGATGTAATCATCTACAGCAAGACAGCCGAAGAACATCTGCAGTACATCTAGCAGATGATGGAATGGTTGAGGAAGCATGGTCTTTATATCAAACTAAAGAAATGCAAGTTTGTGGAAATTGAGATCTCTTACCTCAGACATGTCATTAACCGAGATGGAACACACACGGACCCCCTCAAGATACAGGTAGTAGCAGCATATCCAAGACCCACTACAGTCTCTGAAGCCCATGCCTTCATGGGACTCACCTCCTACTATCGCAGATTTATTAGAGGATTTTCCAACATTGCAGGCCCAATTTATAAACTCAACAAGAAGGATATCAAGTTTCAATGGACTGGCAGGCAACAAAAAGCATTTGATGAACTCAAGGTCAGACTGACCCAGGTACCCATCCTTAGAAGACCTGATTGGACTCAAGAATTTATCCTACAAACAGATGTAAGCACACAAGGACTTGGAGCAGTCCTGGCCCAGAAGAAGGACAAAGTAGAGTATGTCATTGCATACCTGAGCCGAGGAACCAGAGGAGCTGAAAAGGAATACAAATCCTATAAGTTGGAATGCCTCGCGGTCATCTGGGCTGTGGAAAAGTTCCACTACTACCTCGCTGGAAGGCACTTCAATATCCAGACAGACCACTCAGCCCTCACCTGACTACTGACCACCAGACAACCCAAAGGAATCTATATCAGATGGATCATGAAGTTACAAGCCTATGATGTAACAATCGTACACTGCCCAGAAAGAACCAATGCCAATACAGATGCCCTCTCATGGATACCCTGAAACACCTCCAACCAGCAAATCAATCATGAATAAGGAACTCTACTATGGAATCATCACCTACCTGGGACAGCGAAAGATGCCCCAACATCTAGAAGAATAGACACAAACAATTATCAGCAGGACATGGAAACAATTTGAGACCGATGGAGAAACACTGAAGAAAGGAAAACTACTAGTCATATCTGATCACAAGAAGGAGCAAACAATGAAATCAATATACGAACTTGGCCATCTATGAGGAAAAAACACATATGACAAAGCAAGAAGAACAATGTGGTGGCTGGGAATGGAGGAAGATATCAGACAATTTGTCAAGACCTGCGACAAATACCAGAAACAAAAACAAGACCAATGAAATCAAGCCCTGGGATCGGCACACATAGAACCAGTACCATTCGCCCACATTGCTATGGATGTAATTGGTCCTCTACCCTTGACCTTGACTGGCAACCAATACATTATTATCATTGTGGACCTCTTCACAAAATGGATAGAGGCAGGACCCCTCAAAGAAGCCAATGTACAGTCAATTGCTGATTTCTTTCACAAAGAAATCATCTGCCGATTCAAGACTCCAGTACAAGTTACCACAGACAGAGGAACAGAATTCATGAACCAGTTCTTCGAGATTCTCTACAAGAAATATAAGATCCAGTATATTCAGACCACAGCATACCATCCTCAAGGAAATGGACAAGCAGAAAGGACCAACAAAATACTCAAGAATGTTATCGCCAAGATCTGTGATAACTATGAAAATTGGGATCACTATCTACCAATAGCATTATCTGCTCTTCGGGATATTCGATCACAAAGCACCCACTTCACCCCTCGAGAAATGCTGTTCAGAGAAAAAAGTTCTCAAGAAACCTTATCATCCAATAGAGATGCTGTCTGGAAATGTGTGGACATGGAGATACAGAAACTACACCAAATCAGGAAGAAGGCTGAAGATTACATCATTAAGGCACAGACACTTCAATGGAATAATGCAGAAAAGACCCACAAACCCTTGGAGATTATCAAGATAGGAGACAAAGTCCTAGTGTATTGGAATATGGTGGAAGCTTCATGGTCACGAAAACTGGAGCCCAAATGGGAAGGACCTTACCTGGTGCAAGATATAAAAGGAACTACCTTTTGGCTACGAAAAACTTCAGGCACAATCATCCCTACTACCATCCACCAAAACCAACTCAAGAAGTATCATGGCCAATAACCGAAGCACCGAAACAGTACTCAAGATCACTAGTGCTGCCCAAAGAGCCATTGAAAGACAGTGGCATACTACTGAACCCCCGACTATAGAAGAATGTTATGACAGTATCCAAAGTATTGTCCAGACCCATCTCTCCCAAATTTCGCACTTCAAGGCCTACTATCATAGAACGGAGTTCCAAGAGTACTTTAAGCTCGGACAAATACTTAACCAGAATACAGAAATGATCAAAGAAGATTAGATTGCAGAATGTCAGCTCTCTTATTCGCAGATCACCATTGCCAAGAGAATTTATAAACTGTTTCGAGATAATGAACTAGCACTAGCCCATATCCAAGGAATAACCCCTATAGACTTCGAGTAAGTTAGGCGACATTATTGAGAAACCATGATGTAACAAATTGCACAGTACAAGACCATACAAACTGTTGAAGCCTGGGAGTTTGAATGAATAGGATATTTCAGAGACAAATCACCTATTTAGGAGAAAGTTGTGATGGTCAATCCAAATTAGTAATATGAATCAGGGGAATTAGACATTTGATCATAGTACCTGAATCCGATTCCCAGTATAGTATAGCCTTATAGTTAGCCAAGTCTCCAATTTAGACAATGTCGAAATATCTCGACACTTGCGAAATCGATGACCTGATATAGTATAGCATTTAGACAATGTTGAAAAGTCTCAACACTTACTAAATGACTCATAAACTTAGCCGCATAACTTAGCCATTATATAGCTAGCAAACCTGTATAAATAACCCAGTATTCTAGAGTAAATAAACCTCAGATCGAAATAGTTCAAAGCAAAGAGAAAGCAAAGGAACTAGTAAGCCTACAGGCAGATACACTTCAAACTCACCCACCCCTGCATATGGAGGACTCCGTGGAGTCAAAGAAGATCAAGAATTCAAGATACAGAAATCCAACATACATACAAGGTTAAGTGTCTGCTACGTTACATTACTTAAAATACTAAAGATATTATATAAATTTCTATTAAATTATAAAATAAAAAGTTACTAAGTTCTATAAACTAATAAAAATAAGGTTAAAGTTATTACTAGTATGATGAGTAAACATTATAGTATAACTAGATGATATATAAAAATATCTAGCATAGTTATCTCACATAGTTATCTCTTGTACTATTTATTATATAAATAGTCTAATATACTAAATTAGGACAAATTTCATACTACTAAGATATATCTGTATTCTGAAGATATATCTATACTCTAAAGGAATATCTATTTTCTGAGAAAATATCTTTCTAAATTAGTCTTACTGTATATTTTATAATTAGTTCATAGCAACTAGCTAGTAATTATAATTATATAAAATACTTCAGTAATAAGAGTAAATAAACCTTAGTCTACAAATTTTAAAAGTAAAAGACAAGTCTGTCTAATATACTTTGAGGGTTATATCTACTCTAAAGCCACTATTTAGAAGATTGTGAACTTTATACTAATTTATACTCTGGTCTACTTTCTGATAGAAAGAAGAAGATTCATTTTTGGTATACTTATCAGACAAAGTCAGAAGAATCTGAGATATCTATTATATTTTGATCTACCTACTAGAATAAACCAGAAGAACTAAGCTGCAAATTTAAGAAGTCTACTAGATTCTCTCAAAACTCACTTAGAGATAGTCTAATAGATATATCTTATAGTAAATCTGTTCATTCAAATGGAGTAGTCATTTTGATATAACTTTATCTAAGATAAGAGAAAAGACTGCTAAATTTAAGAAGTCTGCTATTTTAAGAAGTCTACTAATTTTAAGAAATCTGTATCATTTTAAAAGACTGCTGAATTTGTTATATTATATAATACTGTATCTAGCAGAAATTGTATATATTATATAAGTAAGAGAACTTATAATATTTGAGAATAGAAAACTTATATTTTTATAATTAGAAACCTTTCAATATTTTGTTACTTTTTGACAAAGTAACTAAGAGCTCAAGCCAATCTATATAGCTACTCTAATTTTATAATTTGTCTTTATTGAGCTAATACATTATATTTGAGAGATCAACTAAAAAGATTTTCTTTGAAATTTATATGACTTTTCAGCTCATAAGAACTCAATAGCCAAACTGAATATATTTGATATAGTTCTAATCTCTACTACTATAGAAGAATGAGTTATTACTAGTATCTGAACAAGAAGAGAAAAAATTACCTTAAGACTTAGCAACTATCTACTATTAGAAAGATTTCAACTAAATGTTAGTATAGTATAAAATCCAGTTTATTTGAGGTGGATCTTATGAATTTAAGTATAATATATAATTATATTATTGATAAATTCTGTGTCTTGATTAGAAATAAGTTCTTCTGAGAGTCCATATCTGAGTGTAAGACCAAGAAAGAGACCAACAATGGTCAAGATATCAGTAATTTTCATTGAAAAAGCTTTAGGTCATTTGATCAGATATTCTACAAATACTAGAATATATTTATTTCTTCTTAGTATAACTATTGGAGGTCTAATAATATCTACTTTCTATCTTTGAAAGATATAGACTAATGGTGTGATTAGTTGTAATAGTACTTTATAGTTCTTCTTTTTTTAGTACTTCTGACAGGTATCACATTTCTTAAGTATGTCTTAAACTTATATTCTGAAGTAAGACCAGTGTTGGTATATTGTTTATAGCTTTTTTCTATATTTGCTTATCCTTGGAGAGCTTTCTGGTATTTTTGTAATGAGGTCTTTTTAATCTTTAGCAGTTATAGAAACTTTTTTTAATATGTGATTCCTTGATATACCCTTCTTCAGATTCATTGAGATTGGTAAAAAAGTACATTAATATTATTGTAAGCTTTTTCTGCTTTGTAAATAATGGTAATTTGTAATTCTGTGAGATAAGGATCCAGCAGGCAAAAATTCCAGTAGGTTTCTTATAATTGAATAGCTATTTAAGGGTAGCATGTTCAGTTATCAGAGTGAATCCTTTTCTAATAAGGTAGTATTTGAATAGAGTAACTACTCAAATAACTATAAGATATTCTAATTTGGTACTATTATAATTGACTTGCTGCTGGTTGGTAGCTTATCTTATATAAGCTATCATATAATACTACTGATTAGGTCCTTCTTAGGCTAAAACTGCTCTCAGACTATCTTTGAAGACTAAAGTAGTATTTCTTAGTATTGAGTCTCTGGTGATTCTTATAGGTAAGCTAGAAGAATTCTT
This sequence comes from Jimgerdemannia flammicorona, assembly GCA_003990745.1. Lineage (NCBI taxonomy): Eukaryota > Fungi > Mucoromycota > Endogonomycetes > Endogonales > Endogonaceae > Jimgerdemannia > Jimgerdemannia flammicorona. The sequence goes on along the minus strand of RBNI01001925.1, from coordinate 2,365 downwards.
TTAGATAGTATAGATATTCTTCAAAATTTGCTAAATAGATATTAGAATTGTCTATATATTTAATTAGATAGTAGTGGATCAGTAAGGCATAGACTAAGTTCATCATTCTCTAGAAAATTGAAGATATATTATAGAGTCTAAAGAGTATTCAGAGGTATTCAAATAGTTTTCTTAGAGCAAAAAAAACTGTTCTCTGAATGATCTTGAAATCTATAAGAATCTTATAGAATCCTGCAAAAAGATCTATACAGCTGAAGTATCTGGTATTCTATAATCAATCTAATAGATCATCAATTCTGAACAAGAGGTAGGCATTTTTTTCTATTACTGAGTTGAGCTTTCTGTAGTCTATGTAGAGTCTCTATCCTCCTTTCTTAGATATAATAAGTATAGAGCTACATAGTCCAGAAGCTAGTGGAGGGTCAGATAACTCTATTGTCTAAGTATTTCTAAATATGTTCCTTCTCAAATATTCTTAGATAATAGGGCATTTGATAAGATTTCTGCTAGATAGGTGTTATATTTCTTATATTTATACTGTAGTGATATGATAGATTATATGGTAGATTATAATAGTCTGTAGTAAAGATATTCTGCTATTTATGAAGTAGTTCAGTAAGTTGCTACTATTACTAGAGAGTCAATTCTTCTCCAATATTGATAGAAGGCTATACTTTCTCTTAGATTGCAGAAAGACCTTTTCTTTCTTTTGAGACCTTCTGCTATTTTCTGATAGGTTTAGTTTATAAACTTCTCTATATATCTGATTGAAATAGAGTATCAGATAGTCTATAATAGTTTATTGCAGTAGAATGAGACTCTCCCAGCCTTGATTCAATGCTTGAGCATACTCAGATTCATCTTGTCTGGAAATATATATTCTTTTATATCCAGGTTCTTGATATCTTCATTAGATTTGAAAAAGAGATTTTTAGGATTAGGTGATGTAAAGATTTTGAAGATGGTCTGTTTTTCTGATTCTAAGATAAGATTCTTATATAGCTTAACTAGTTGGTGATATACTTATTGAGGAGCATCCTTCTTAAAGTGGTTGACTTGGAGGAGATACACTTCTTTCTTATCTGAGTTTTCAAATCCTTCAGTTTATCTTGTACCTTAAGTCAGTTTAGAGATCTCTTATAGTTGGGAAGTCTTGATCTTTATAAAGATTACTTGAATAATCTTTTGTCCTTTATAGATTTAATTCTATTCTATACTACTATTTTTCAGAATAATCTTGATTTCACCTATATATCCAGAGTCTATTGTTTCTCTTTCTATAGTTATTTCTTGTATAGTAAGTCCAGACCTTGAGGTCAGCTAGATATAAGTTCCTTTGGGTAGCTGTATTGCTAGTCTTATACTAAGTACTATTATTCTTCCAGACTTAATAAATTTATCTCCAAGACTATAATGGTTATATCTTATATCTTTCTGATAAGCATTTGTTAAGTTGATCTTAGGATATAGTAAGACATACTGGATAATATCTTTACTGAGTTTGAATTATTCTTGAGCTAAGGCTCTAGTAGATATGAGCTCTCAGACTCTAAGGATAAGATGTAGCCATCTGGCTCTATTAGATAAATCTTAGAGATAATTAATTTCCCTTTTTCCATAGGATACATATAGGGCTTCTATAAAGTTGATGGTATCTTCTATCCATCCTTAATGAGTTTTATATCTAATGAGGACTAGAATATCATTTATTAGATCATAGATCTTGAGAGTCTTCTTCTTTGATTTTTGGTCTAGTTTCTTTGAATCTGAGCTCTGTTATCTCCTTTCTTGAGTATATATATGGTAACATCTTAACTAAGATGAATTTTCTAATATAAACAGTCCCAGTAGTCTAGATGTTTTTCATGAATATAATATTCTATTACTCAAAAATATAGTTTTCAGTTATTGACTTCTTGCTATTTTGAAAATTAGTATCTATTGTGAAATACTTAAGAAAAGTAGAGAGAAGAAAACAGTGATATTTATTGATAGCTTATATGCTTTTATACATATTGATAATATTTATAGTAATGATATAGTTAGGCTATACTACTATATATCAAGTTATTATAACTAAGATATTTTAACACTTCTGGTCAATAAGATATATATCTCAGAATATTCAAATAAAAGAACTAATTGATTGAGCAAACTAAATATGACCAATAGGATGCTATCTAGATAATTAAAAAAAGGTCAAAATTCCCTACTTATAAGTAAAAAAATAGGTAAACAAGGTAGTGAGAAATAGAAATCCAGAGCAACATTAATCAAGATCATCTATAACTAGATGAAACAGCAATATTGATAGATATATATATAAGATACAGTGAGAGGCTTTTTAGCAAGTTTGTAAAAAAAA
>RBNI01001924.1:0-20374 GCA_003990745.1 Jimgerdemannia flammicorona | reverse complement strand
CTGCCTTAGCTGAACAGACCCAACCTACCAAAAATCTGAGTCTACCTACCTTCAATGGTACTGCACAAGAAGTCCAAAGCTTCATTAGTGTAGTTGACACCAACTTCGAAGCCAATCAATGGACCAATGAACAAGTCACTGACCACATTCTGATAAACAATCAAGACCACACTCTGGAACAACTCTTTGCTACCACTACAGCCTATGTCTGCCGAGTTGTTACATTCTTCCAAGGATCTGCCGAAGAATGGTGGCAAACTCTTCCCGAAAAACCCCTCACATGGGATACCTGACCTGCAGTAGTTGCTCAGAATGCAGCAAATAATGCCCCAGGATATGGAGCCCACCCTGTAGCCCCTGGACTTAAACAACTCATGATTGCTCAATATCACAGTGAAACCATGATTACTGAATCCCGAGTAAAACTCCACAATCTCAAATTCAATATACATGGCAAGGAGGAATTCGAAACCTTCTGTACAAAACTCAAGTCACTTCTGAACACTGTTGGCCTAGGATATATCGCCAATGACGAAGCACGAAATGGTACAAGAGCAGACCACTTATTCGATGCCCTGCCTGAATGGCTTACTAGAAAAATCTGAGAACAAGGACACCCAGTTGGTTGTGACCATCAATAATGGTGCCTAGCAAGAATCAAGACTATGGTCAAGCAGATCCTAACAGCCAGACCCATTCTGCCCAGAAGACAATTCAACAACAAGGAAAAGACTTGGACCAAGAAAGAAGAACCCAAGCATGAAGCATTCCGAGCTCCCTCAACATCCATGTCATGGACACCCAGAAATCATGAACCCACCCAGCTGAGTACCTTCAAGAAACTCACTGAAGGCGAAAGGAATGAACTTAGAAGAAGCAGAGCATGCTTCTATTACCGAAAGATAGGATATATGGCCAGTGCCTGCCCTAACCGAAAACCCCGAACAGCAACACGAGCAACTGTTACCACTCTGCACCACCTCAACAATCTGACCACCAGAACACTAGACTTTGTCAAGTTGAGACAAATTTCTAAGGCCCCAACCAAAGAAAGTCAAAAAGCAGCTGGATATGACCTGTATGCAGCTGAAGAAGCTACAGTCTCCAACCGAGAAGTCAAACAAGTCTATACAGGAATCAGTATCCAAATCCCTGAAGGACATATTGGAAGAATATGCTGTCGCAGCAGCCTAGCATTAAAAGGACTCTCAGTAGAAGGAGGAGTCATTGACGAAGACTACACAGGCGAAATTATTGTCCTCATCCGAAACCACAGTTGGACACCCTTCAAGATTCCCATTGGATTCTGTATTGCCCAGATCCTAATCGAAAAAATCGAGTCAAACCTGACAGTCAAGGAAGTCCCTGAACTACTGCCCACCATCCAAGGATCCAAAGGATTCGGTTCATCAAACAAGACCCCAGTCCAACCTACCATGAATAAAGAAGAACAATTCTACAAGAAAATCGAAGACAGATATGTACCAAGTGGCTGATGCCCCCATGGTATTGGAATGTACTCTTTCCGAATGATTGATGATTGCTTCTCTTGTATCAACGAACTGGCTCAAAGAAGAACTAACAGAAGGAAAGTTCCTACAACCAAAATCACCACCATTGGATTAGACAAACTGCTTACACTTAAAGCCTTTGTCAATTGAGCACCTGTCAAGATTATGATAGACAGTGGTGCCTCAGGCAACTTCATCAACGAAGAAACAGCCAACAGACTCAAGGTCTTCACCTCTCCAGTACAACAAACCCAAGCAGTTACCACAGCTGATAGAACCTCACATGTCATTAGCAAGGAAGTCCACAATCTACCCTTCTGAATTGGTGACTATCGAGTACATGTTACCCTCCAGATTGTACCACTCCCAGATAATGAAATCATCCTTGGAACTCCATGGTTAAAACAAGAGAACCCCATGATCGATTGGGTAAACCATTCAATAACCATCAAGAAAGGATGCCACCACTTCAAACTGCAAGGTGAAAAGGACACACTCAATTCTAGTGACTCTGGACCAAAGATCACCCACATCAACAAGCTACAACTCAAGAAATTGGCCAAGAAATGCCCTCTCTTGCTATCACCATCTGTCCATCCAAAGGAGAACCCGAGAACTCTGAAGAAGACTTTTCCAAATTTGACAGCCATGTCAGACCACTACTGCAGAAATTCCGAGATATATTCCCAAAGAAACTCCCAAAAGGCCTACCTCCCAAACGAGCAGTAGACCATGCCATCAAGACTATTCCAGATGCCAAGCCAGCCTTCAAGTCAATCTACCACATGTCTCTGAGAGAAATCGATGCACTCAAGAAAGAAATTGATGAACTCCTGGAACAAGGATTCATCAGACCCAGTGTATCACCTTATGGTGCACTGGTCCTCTTTGTTGTCAAGAAAGGAGGAGACCTGCAAATGTGCATTGATTACCGTGACCTCAACGAACAGACCATCAAGAACTGCTGTCCACTACCCAGAATTGATGAAATATTCGATAGACTTACCAACCCACAATTCATGAGCTCTTTTGACCTGCGAAATAGTAACTGGCAAATTGCCATGAAAGAAGAAGACAGCCTTCCCAACCCACTATGGATATTTCAAATTCCTGGTTATGCCCTTTGGCTTAACTAATGCTCCTGCAACCTTCCAGACACTGATGAATACTATCCTGCACCCATACCTGGACAAATTTGTTGTTGTCTACATTGACGACATCCTAGTCTTCAGCAAAACCCTGGAGGAATATCTCGAACACCTTGAACTAGTACTACTGAAACTTCAAGAAAACAGACTTTTTGCAAAACTCAGCAAGTGTGAATTCCTTCTGAAGGAAATCCAGTTCCTTGGACACATCATTACACCAAATGGAATCAAAGTGGACCCTAGCAAAATCTCCACAATCAAGGATTGGCCCAGACCCAAGAAGCTGAAAGACCTCCAGTCATTCCTGAGATTAGCAAACTATTACAGACAATTTGTTGCCAACTTTGCCAAAATCGCCACTGCCCTTACTCAAATGACCAAGCATAGCAAGAAAGGAGAACAGCCCTGGACTATGAAACAAGAGAAAGACTTCAACAACCTTGTAAATTGGGGACCCGAACAAGATACCACCTTTCAAGCATTGAAAGATACCTTGATAACCACTCCAGTACTTCAAGCAGCAAATCCTGCCCTACTATATAAAGTTACCACTGATGCCTCTGACCTCACTCTTGGAGCAGTACTCATGCAAGAAGGACACCCTGTGGCCTATCACTCCCGCAAGTTCAACGATGCTGAGATTAACTACACAACTCATGAGAAGGAAATGTTAGCCATCGTAGACACTCTGATCAAATGGTGACCATACCTAGAAGGAGCTCACTTCACCATATTGACTGACCACAAGTCATTAGTCAACATCAAGACCCAGGCTACCCTTTCTCGAAAGCAAGCCAGATAGATGAAAGTCCTCACCAACTTTGACTATGAAATCCAGTACCATCCTGGCAAGGAAAATATTGTTGCCAATGTAATCTCCAGACCACCTATTGAAGAAGTTATCCAAACTCTCACCCTGGTCACAAACTCCATCATGGAATAAATTATCGTAGCATGTGCTAACGATAAAGAAGCTCAAGTACTCCGAGAAATCCTGAACAGTGATGATGCTGACAAGCATACCCGGTACAATCAATACCAACTCAAGGACAATGCTATCTACTACAAGGACAGATTGTATGTTCCAAACAACCAAGACCTCCAAAGGACTATCTTATTTGAATGTCATGATGCCCCTACAGCTGGACACTTAGGATTTGATAAATGCTATGAAGTTGTCTCCCAAAACTTCTATTGGCCCCAAATGGCAGATCAACTAAAGATCTACATTACTTCCTGTAATGCCTGCCAACGAAACAAGTCCTTAACACTAGAAAAACCTGGTCTACTCCACCCTATCCCAGTACCATCCACTAATTGGGAACAAGTCTCCATGGACTTCATTGTACAACTACCCCAAACTAAGAACAGGAAGGATGCAATAGTTGTCTTTGTAGACTATCTCAGCAAACAAGCTCACTTTATACCAACTACCACCACTGCAACAGCACCAGACATAGCTACACTCTTGTTTGACAATATCTTCCACTATCATGGTCTCCCTAAGATCATTGTTAGTGACCAAGATCCGAAATTCACCAGCCACTTTTGGAAAGCCCTCCATACACACCTTGGAACAAAACTTGTACTATCTACAGCCTTTCACCCTGAAACTGATGGCCAAACTGAAAGAATGAACCAAACTCTGGAACAAATGCTAAGAAACTATGTTTCCTACAGACAAGATGATTGGCATGAACACCTTACTGCAGTCGAGTTTGCCTATAACAATAGTAAGCAAGCCTCTCTTGGAATGACCCCATTCTTCACCAACACTGGACAAAACCCAAACACTCCTCTGACACTCATCTGAACTACTGAAGAACTCTCTACAGTTGAAGCTGTTGAAGAATTCTTACTCCGAATGTGTAATCTAAGCCAGATCGCAATTGAGAACTTATCACGAGCTCAAGAACAACAGTTACAGTATGTTAACCAACATTGCTGAGAAGAAACCTTCGATATTGGAGAAAAAGTTCTACTAGACATCCGAGGATACCAAGTTGACAACCTCAAGCACAGACCATCTACAAAGCTGAACAGCAAGTTCATTAGACCATTCGAAGTCATTTCACAAGTCTCTCCGACCTCCTACAAATTGGCGCTACCAGACACTATTAAGATTCACCCAGTCTTCAATGTCCAACATCTCAAGTGATACAATGACAATGATGATGAACTATTCCTGAACAGAACTACAAAACCACCTGCACCTATCATTATTAATGACCAGGAAGAATACAAAGTCAAACAAATCCTCAACAAATATGGCCACAAGAACCACCCCGAGTATCTCATTAAATGGAAAAATTATCTGATCCATGATGCAACATGGGAACCCAAGACCAATCTCCAGAATGCTACTGACTTAGTTCAGGAATACAATTCCTTGAACAACTGAAATCTGAATACTCCAACACCTATCAGTACACAACATATACTACTCCCTCAAACACTATAATTATCATGAATCTAATCAAGAACTCAGCAAGACAGAACAAAATTAGAAGGTCCCGACAAGGATGTCGAAAGCTAAGAAGGGGAGAGTTATAAGCGCACAACCTCCAAGCCACAGAAACCACATGTCATCCTCTGAATAAGCCACTGAAATCACACACGATCTTTGAATAAATCTGGAAATCACCTGCAAGATCACGAAGCTGAGTCAAACAGAAGTCACAGTGCACAAAGCTGAGTCAATACCAAGTCACAGAACACAAGATTCACACAAATGGAATCTTACCAATCCAGAACAAATGCATATATACCCAGCCCCGAGACACGTTGAAACAGAGAACCAAAACAAATAACAACCACAACTTCCAAACACACAAACATGACCACTGAGATCTACAACCGCATCCACACTGATATTTGGAATACCATTGTTAACCGAGCCACACTCCTGCTGCCCCTTATGAATATCTACAGCCAAGCACCTCTCTACTTCATGGAAGCCCAATGGAATGCTCTGAACATGCTTAATGAGGCCCACTGGATTGGACAAATCTCAAGCTACTACCAGATCGGCCGCCTCCTGGAAGACATGGTTGAATACCACCATGATACAGACATTACCCAGATGTCTCAACACCAGAAGCTCATTGCCCGCAAACACCGAGAGCTCTTTTATGAGTACAGCACCTTTATTCCCTGCCTCTGAGTCACTACCAGCGAAATGGTTGCTACCCTATCCTACAGCCAAATTGACGACATGATACAAGAACTCAACCACAAGTATCTTGAGTACGTTGAAACCACAGACAGAACCTTCCCGCACCCTGATGACCACATCCTGCAAATGCCCCAAGTTGGATATGCCATGAAGGATATCTACAATATAATCAACTTTGACAGAGATGAAGCAGAAGACAATGATCCTTCCAACGCCGACATGACCTCAAGCCAAGGATCTCTCCCAACTCTGATCATACCGCCAACTCTGCCGATGAACTTACAACAGTTCATAACCACATACGAGACTTATTGGGACAATGACCACTGGCACGAATACCAACCTACATTCACCCCCGATTACTTCAACTACAATGAAGAGACCAGAGAACACAACCTGTACCTTCAGACAACCCTCGAGATTGAACCAACCACTCCACCACCTGAGTACAAATGACACGAACCACAGCTGCCAGCATACTACAACCCCGCTACTCATAGTGCTGTAATCTATAGAAGGTATGCAGACAGTGAATCCAATGAAAGCAAAAATGATGCACTACTTCTTTATCCACCAACATCTTATCCAGCATATGAGACAGACAATGCTATCCTATTGAACAGAGATGAAGTTCCAATGTATTATTATCTCAGTGAACAAGGAGAAGTAATCCGTGAACCACTTTTCCTAGATAACTACTTCATCAGAGATGAAGCTATCAATAGTGATATCATCAAAGACTATCCAGACAGTGCCTAAACCATAAATAGCCTAGCAGTCATAGTATAGTTAGATTAGCCTTGTACGACGTGACTGTGAACTGACTCAGCAGTCAGACAATCTATTGACATGTCAGATCACACTTGTACTATGTGACTGTATTCCGACTCAGCAAAGTACTTAGTGCTACACCCATATTTAGCATAGTCCAGATAACCCCTCACTAGTATAAATACCCCCTCCCCCAGACCTTGGAATCTCAGACTCGAACACATAAGAACATTCCTGAATACTTCCCTAATATCTCCCACACAACTACTCCTAATATAGCAATATCATGAATAGAGAATAAATCTATTTAATAACCCATAACTACTCTTAAGTAAATCCACTCCCTGTTAGGTCCTACTCCTAACCCCATCACGAAATTTCCTAATTGGGTATTGTCTGTAGCAATACGCCAATTCAACTAAGCTGGCCTTAGTTTCTTGAACTTCTTGAAATACAGAAAATCCTGAATATCCAGAACTAGTCCATTGAAAGGACTTTGGTTGAGACGTCAATCCGATCTTGAAATCAATAAGCATAGAGGACGTACTCGATATGAAATTGATCTTGACCATAAGAAAACGGTCTTCCAGAATATCCAGAACTTCCAGAAAACCCTTCCAGAACTATGTAACGGTTACCCTAAAAAGCAACCCTCTTACAATTTCCCAGCTAGGTAGTAGTGAACTTGTCTACTGCCCAAACTATTGCTAAGCATTTAAGCTTATATGACTTGTAGTTCTGTTCTGCTCTGTGGGTATCTTGGCTTGCATAGGAGATGACATATTTATGTCCATCTTTCTTCTCAGCTAGGACTGCTCCAAGTCCTATAGCACTCACATCTGTCTACAGGATGAATTCTAGGTTCCAATCAGATCTTCTGAGGATAGGTACTTGGGTCAACCTGGTCTTGAGTTCATTGAAGGTTTCTTAGTGCTCTTTGGTCCATTCGAATTTGGTTTCCTTTTTCAGTAGCTCATAGATAGGTGCTACAATGTTGGAATATCCTTTGATGAACCTTCTGTAGTAGCTGGCCAGTCCAAGGAAGGCATGGACTTCTGTGGTTGTTCTGGGTCTCAGGTAGGCTGCAACAGCCTCAATCTTTATAGGGTCTGTTTGGATTCCAGTCTGGTTGATGAGGTGTCCTAGGTAGGCGATTTCCTGAGCTACAAACTTGCATTTCTTCAGCTTGATGTAGAGGCCATGCTCCTTGAGCTTCTTGAGGACTAGCTGTATGTGATTGACATGTTCCCATGCAGTGTTGCTGAAGATGATCACATCATCAACATAGACAAAGAGCCATTTTCCAATCTCATTGCTGAAGACTCTGTTCATTATTCGTGATAACTTCCTGGGGCATTGCACATTCCAAATGGCATTTACAGGTAGATATAGGTGACATCAGGTGTGATGAAGGCTGATTTCTCACTGGCATCTTGTGTGAGATCTATCTGATGGAAGTCTGAGAACAGATCCCTTTCAAGGATAGTAAGGATTTCTTGAATATTTGCAAGAGCTGCCTATCCTTTTTGGTGATGGTATTGAGCTTCCTGTAGTCAATGTAGAGTCTTGGTGCAAACTCTCCAGGCTTGCTTTCTTTCTTTGGGGCAAGGACAATGGGTGAGGCCCAGGGGCTGATAGCTTACTTAATGATTCCAGCTTCTTCTATTTCCTTGAGTTCTGCTCACAGCCACTCTCTGTAGGCAGGTGGTATAGGTCTGGCTTTCTGGTAGATGGGCTTGATATCACCAGTGTCAACTTCATGGTAGTACTTGGGTTCTTGATTGTGGATATTCCTAAAGTCTGTAGCAAGTACTCCTTCATTTTAGTGCAGAATCTTGAGAAGTTGTTCCTCCAGGGGAAAGTTTTTTCCAATGGTATATGTGTACTTGTTCTGGTCCTTATCTTTCTTGTGCTCAAGTTTGGTAATCTTGATGGCAGCATAGGCTCCTCTTTCAGTAGATCCAAAGCCTTGTTCTCCTCTCTTGGTCTTGATGAGTTTTAAGGCATCTATGATTTTGGGTTTCTTAATTTTGTGGGTCAACATCTGGCCAATCCTGTCATGCTTCTTGACTTCAAAGGGGGTGGTGTGGTGATTTCTGACTATGAGGAAGATCTCACCAGTATAATCAGAGTCAATTACTCCTCCTTCAACTGAGATTTTGCTTTTGGCCAGACTGCTCCTGATCTTGATAATTCTGACATGGTTATCTGGCAGCTTGACTCCAATTCCAGTGCCAAGTAGGGTGGTGGTCTGTGGTTCAAGGGTAGTATCTTGAATGCTGGCAAGGTCCAATCCTATGGCTCCTTCAGTCTTGTATTCTAGTATCTTAGCTTCAGGGTGAAACTTCTTGACCTTGAGGTTGATGTCTGATTCTTGTTCCTCCTTATCATCACTATCAGCTTGAAGCTCTGGGGGCTGGTCATCTTCTTCAGCTTTCCTTTTTGCTTCAGCAGCTTCTTGCTCATGTTTCTGTTGGCTGATTTTCCTGACTTCACTGATACAAAAAACTTGCCTGTATAGGGCTATCCACTCAGGAAGATAGTGTCATCCTTGTGCAGGGGCCATGCTAATCTTCTCTGTATCGTTCCAATTTTTTCAAGTATCAGTGGTCCCGAAGGACTTGACCTGACTTCACTGATACAGGACTAGTAGTCATTCAGGTGTTCAGAGCAGTACATCCTAGTACCATGGGGGCATCTTCCTTGAGGGGCATAGCCATTGATGATCTTGTTATACCACTGCTCATCTGTGAGCTTGGGTGTCTTGTTCTTGTTCTTGTTCACCAAGTACATAAAGACCTCTGTGTCCTCTTCATCTCCTTCCTCTATGTCTGTAGAACTCCTTTGTGGACATTGATAGAGACTCATACCTTTCTTCCTCTGTAGTTGATCTGCATTTTCTGGGCATTGAGGTCAATGATGGTCTTGGCCTTGTGAAGCTATTGATTGCCAATGAGGATGTTATAGTTGGTGGTGCTTGTAACAATCACATCTACTGGTATGGTAGCTTCTCCTATCTTGATGGAGACTTCTCAGATTTTGCCAAGAGGGTAGCTCATGTACCATCTGCTGTAACATAAACCATCTTGGTGAATTCTCCAATGTCCCAGCCTAGGCAGTCAATTGCCTTCTGGCTTATAAGGCATCCTCCAGCACCAGTATCAATGATGGCATCAAAGATATAGTCTTCAATCTGGCAGGGGGTATAGGCTGATGTCTTACACTGGTCTTTGGATTCTTCACCTGAGTTCCCAGATTCTTCCTGTACATTGTGAACTTCTACAATCTTATACTTTTGATTTTTGGTGGTAGTTGCAAGTCCTACTCTCAACTGCTGTCTGAAGGCAGGAACTTCAGCTAGTTGTCCAAAAGTAGCATTGACCTTCTGTTCCATAAGGTCCTTGTAGATATCATACTGATGGATTTTGGTCTTGTACAGCTTCTATTCCTTCTTGCTTTCACTTTCTCCTGAGACTGGAGTAGTGCCTTCAATGATTTAGTGAGCAGCTTCATCTAACTTCATATCTTGATCAATCTCCTGAGATGGGTCTTGCTTTGAATAGTGACAGCTGGGGTCTTCTTTGGTCTTCCAACTAGCTTGCTGTTGCTCTTCTTGTCATAGGGCTTGGACCAGGTTCTGGTACCTTCAGTAGCAGGGTAGAGTTCAAGCTCCTCATAGTATTCTTCATCATCAGTGTCACCAATCTCCTCAATGACTACTGCATTGGTTTGTTCTCTGGTTCTGCTAGCATTGCTTGGTTGGGCTTTGCATCTTATTTCAGTCATGCAACTCTTTGCATAGTGGCCTTCTTCTTCACATCTGAAGTATGTAATATTGCATTCTTCTATAGTGGCTGCAAATCTCTGCACTGGTCTCCTGTTGGTGCTTCGGACTTCTCTAACAACATCACTAAGATGTGCAGTTATCTCAGCAAACTGCTTGGCAAGTTCTTCCACTGGGTCAGCTTTGGCTGTCTTGGGGATTGGTGGAGTTGGTTGTCTGTTTATAACTGTAGCGAGTATGATACTAGTTGGCTTTGATGGCTCCATCTTGATGCCAGTTATTATCTCCATTGAGTGTTTGGCAGGGTGTCTGGCAGTCCAATGTCTCTGTGCCAAGACCACTTTCTGATCAAGGGTCAGTGCAGCTGGGGTGGACCAGATTGCTAAGGCAATTTCAGGGTGAACTCCTTTAAGGAAGGTTGAATCTGCTATTTGTTCCTTGAGGTAGTCATCATAGCCAGCCAAGACAATCTGGTGGCAGATTCGGGTATAGAATGAGTTGGGATCTTCACTAAGTCTCTGGCAGATAGTATTGAGTTGATCCTTGAGAGCTTGCGTGATCTCTTCAGTATAATATGTTGTTTTGAGGAAGGCCTTCATATTGGCAAGTTTGGCTGCACCAGCATCAGTAATGGTGGCTGCATTGAACTTGTCTCTGGCAGGTCCTCTGAGGCTGACTGGTAGAAGGGTCAATTGTGCATCCACACTAAGGGCTCATATGGTAGCGAATTATTCAAAGTCTTCAATGAAGGTCAGGATTGACTCTTCAGTAGTATATCCATAGAATGTGGGGAGATACATTTTCATTTTGTCTTGAATTCTTACAGGGGTAACTCTTGTAGTCAGGGTAGTTGTTGTGGGGGTTGTTCATTTTTCAGCTTCAAAGTGAGGGATTCATCTTGAATCACCAGCCAATGGGCACCAAGTTCTCACATAGTGGTTGCTGAGTCCTTCAAATATACCAGATTCTCTTCAAGATGTATCTCTTAGACTAACTCAAGTTTGTTATAAGCAAGTTCTTATTGGAGTGCCTGCTCAAGGTCTTATAGTCCTCAAACTTCTTATCTTTAAACTGTCTTGTTATCTCTTAGATTGCTTGCAAGGAAGTGTGTATATTGTACTGAGAGGAACTGACTTTATTTCAGAGGAAATAAGAGGGGTATTTATACAAAATATAATTCAATGGTTGCTAAGATGTGTAACTAAATATAAATTCTAATAACTAAAACTACTAAGTTCCAGGGTCAGCACTGATGGTTGTACAGGTTCAGGATGCTTGTATAATTCAGTGTCACATCAGAATGCCAGTGCTGGAACAATTTTGCATTACCTCAAAATACCAGTGCTAGCATTATCCAGTGTTATATCAAAATACCAGTGCTGGCATTATTCAGTGTAACAAAGAACTTAGAGCAGAAAGTTCAGGACCATGGGGGCTTCATCCTCATCATCAGAGGTCAGGATATCTTTGAAGAAGATGAGGTCTGTGAATTCATCATTTTTGCATGCTTCAATATCACACAGGATGATATCATTGCTGATGATGTCATCACGTTTAGCAGCAGGAAGGAGGTCTGGCACTCTCCAGTCTATGAGGTTCTCTTCCACAAAATAGGGAATAAATGTGGGATCTTGGGGAGGTCTAATCTAGATGCTTGGGCCTTGGAATACTGAGATCAACCCTTGTAGGAATTAGTCTGAGTTGTCCTGGAGGATAGGGTTTCAGAAGTCTTCTACTTCATCACTATTGAGGGTGATAGTGGACTGGGCTTCTGTAGCCACTCTGGCTTCTAGTGCATTGATATGGCAGGATGATAGATCTCTGAAATCAGAGACTCTAACATACTCCAAGTTGGGGATTGACCATAGTACATGCCTGAAGATCTGATGGATCTTTTTAGCTGTCCTTGCCTCGCATATATCCATGGAAGTGGCATTTTATAGCTCTTGAGGGCTGGCCTGTGGGAACTCCTGGCAGAGGAGGGTTCCTATTTTATACTCTTACCATGTTTAGAGGCATTCGGTAGCAATAGTGATCCTTGTTTTTATTTCATAGTCATAGAGAATAAAGTGATAGAGATCTGCAGTACCCAGGTTGACACTAGGAGTCCTTCTTGAGCAGGTCCTCATGGCTCTTCTGATGTCTTGGAACATCCTTTCCTCAACTGAGATACCTTAGTAATTCCTTGACCTTGAGGTTTGGTGGACAGCAGGCATTTTATTTATAGTAAGTCTTTGAGCTATTTTAGGATTGGTGGGTCTTGTTGGTTGCTGCTACTGTAGTTCCTTAATCCTTCTTTTATATTCCTCAAGATACTCATACTATAGTTACAATAACTCACAGTTGGTCATCATTGCTCATCTCATATACCATATGATCTCCTTGTACTCTAATCTAGTAGCTTGTGAGGAAAGGCTGTCTTCTGTGCTGATGTCATCATTCTGAAGTCACTGTTATAATATTGTAATCTGATATATATAGTATATAAAAAATCACTATAAAATAATATATAGGAAAAAAGTCATAACTTAGTAACTATAATTTTGAAATCAATATAAATAATCTAATTATCTAGAGTGAATAAATATAAGATTAAAATAATTTCAAGTAAAGAAATAGTAAGTTTATAAATAGATATACTTTCAAATTAACTCTATATCTTACTAAGAACTCTTAAAATTCAAGGTGATCAAAAAGATAAAATAAATATTATTATATCTTATTTTGGAAATATAGAGTACAGAGAATGATAGTACTGTTTTTTATTATTTACTTATATACATATTACATATTGAGTAATATAACTCAAAGATGATATAGTTAAATATATATCACATTATTGAGATATAATAATAAGAATATCAATACTTCTGCTCAATGAGATAATATTTATATATATATAAATACAATATAAGTAGAAATATAATATAACTAAGCAATAACTACAAAATGACTGTAATATACTAAAAGAAGGCTATATGTATATTTAAAACATAAGAAATATAGTAAAAATAAAGAATATAAATATGTTCTGATGATAGAATAACTCAAATATAGAAGATGAAGAAGAAGAAAAAAAACTGATAAATAACTATAGTGTTATATAATGTTTAAAGAGAGAGATATGAAAAATAAAATATATTATACTATTTTTCTACTTCTTTTTCTTTCTAAAATATCTCATGATTACTCATCACTATTATAGTTTCATTGCTGATATATAGTTCTCTATAAGATGTATTTCTTTAGTGTATTACTTAAATTAAATCTCAGAAGAGCTTTAGTAAATAAATCTGCAATCATATACTCTGTGGGGATTTATTCTAAGCATATAGATTCATTTTTCATATATTTCCTTAGATAATAGTATTATATATTAATGTATTTAGTTCTGCTATAATAAATAGAGTTCTTTATCATAGTAATCATAGACTAATTATCTTAATGAATGTATATAGAGTACCCCTGATTGTAGGGCAGGAGGGGGGTTTTATGCAAATACTGAAATATTGGCTGAGTAATTGTGAGATTCTTAGAGACTTTTAGATATTAGTTGGTAGTTATTTGGGAGTTGTGAGCTGAGATGGTGGGGAGGAGAATCATTAAAGAGACTTGAAGTTATATTTGATAAAGTGTGTTGGTAATAAGTAGCTCACTATCAGATAAGCTTTGGTAGTAAAGGTAGGATTGACTGAACATTGGTTATATATATAAGAATAGAAGATAAATGAGACTAGAGAAGTAGATAGTATAGTGAGAGAGGTTGGTAGTGAAGATTATGTCTAGCTGGTTAAGAGGATGGGCTCCTCAGAGTAGTTGTCATCACTATCTGATAGAGAAATCTGTGAGAAAGTAATGAGAGAGTTATATCTGATAGTATTCTGATATAAAGAGATAGAGAGAGATGGGCTCCCAGAGAGATTGGATAGAGAGTTAGGATAGTGTAAATTCTGTTGTAATAAATACAGAAGTCTAAAAAACTACATAAAAAAAAAAAAAAGTAGAGTACTTTTAATTAAAGTCAAGTTTTTTTAACAACTAGTATAGTTAAATAACTTTCTTTATTGCTGTAGATGATTCTTAATACTCTGTTTATATAGATGCCATTTTTACTGACCTCTATATATATGTATACTTGCTAATATATAACCTCTTTATTATTTAATTGAAAGAGGTATCCAGTTATAAATTAAAATAATTTAAGTCTTTAGCCCAATCAGTATCATATATACTAGATAGTTATATACTATTGTCCTTATTCTTATTATTATTGGCATTACTTCTGCTCAATCTACTGAGAATCAGTATATAGTATACTCTACCTTTAATATATCAAAAAATTCTCTATATAATACTTTAATATAAATTATTATAGCAAAATAAGTACTGTAGCACCTTTTTATTATACATATATGAGATATTGGGCCTTATTACTAGTATGAGATATATAAGAGACCTAATTGCTTACTAATAAGAAATATTGGTATTGTTTTTACTATTTAGCCTTGGACTCTCTTAACTTTATAGATATTTCTACATATAAAAGTACTAACAGACTTACATTTACTTATAATGAATCATTCAAGAATAGCTTAGATAAAAGTTGACTATAAGTGGTATATGACATATATACTTCCATTATATATAATAGATATCAAATAAAGAAAGAAATGATTACCTATATTAGTTATTTTGAATTTCTTATACAAAGTTTCTTTGACTCCATTAAGCTTACTTTTTATTATAATAATGATTATATTATCTATATATATATCTATAAAGGTAATTCTGCTATTATAGTATTGAATATATATATAGTTATCTACTTTACAGTATATAGAGCTATGTATTGTCAAGGAGATATTTATTAAGTTTTCTATTTCTCAAATAGTTTACTTGTTTGATACTATATAATTTATTATATAGTTTGTATACTAGATTATTCTGATTATTATTCTGTTTATATCCTTATAGCTGGCCAATTTATAACTCTATATCTATATTACTATTAAGAAAAACCATCTTTATATCTATTTGATAGATTTCTAAGTTTTATATAAAATCAATTATAAGAAGGATTCTTAGAAAAGTAAGCTTGAATATTAGTAAAAATATCTCATTATGGTCTGTACTCTAATCTTACAAAAACTCTTATCAATAAAATAAGCTTTATATTATTTTATACTTCTATTACTTTTATACTCGATTTATATATCCAATATGATCCTATGGCTTGTTGATTGATCAGAAGAGATACAAGATCCCATGTACTCTTTCTGATGAGCAAATTATAGTCTTTATATATTACATATTGTTATTTTTTACTATCATGAGATATTTTCAATTTGTTATATATGTTAGAAATACTAGAAGTTATATTAAATGTATATTTGTATATCTTAGCATAGCTCACATAGTCTTTATATTGAGAGTTCTTTTACAATGTCTCAATATTGAGAGGTCTTTTATATATCTCAATAACTCTCCATATAGAAATAAGTCTCATTTCTGGGCTTAAACTTTAATATTTTTTTGTCCTTAATGGATTCTTTATTATCAGAAGTCTTGGTTTCCTTAATCTCTATTATGTTTAGCTTAGATAACTCTGGCTCAGATATATATTATAGTTGAAAATAATTTTACTTATTAGAGAGATTGATGCTAATTACTATATTGGTATTAGCTGAGATACAGATGTTGAAGTAGAGATCAGAACAGATATATACATATAAATCTCCTTATTATTTTCTTTTTTATTAGTCTGTATATTTTGTGAAATTACTACATAATATTTATATAGATCCCAGAGTTGATATATCTTTTCAGAATACTCAAGAAATATATGCTTTATAGCTTTCAGCTTAAACTTATACTGATTGATATTACCCTTATTGAGAACCTATATATTATATCTAAATATGTATATATATAATATATCAGACTTAGCTCTAGTCTATAATTTCTCAGAGATTAGATCATCATCTCCAAAATTCTTACTATTATCAGATTTTTTGTTTAATACTCAAGATATATATTAGTTGTATATATATATCACTATATTGATGGCTTTGGCTCAATAAGAATATGATAGACTAGCTACAATAATTATCATATATACTATCTCTATAGCTGTATAATTAAATTACTTGAAAACACTATTTTGCTATAATATATATAGTACTGTTGTCTGATAGCATATGTTATTTTTCCTTAAGTACTGTATAAATATACTATTGATATATTTACATCTGTTATTTGAGTATATAGTATATATTCTATATTCTATTTCATTTTCTGCAATTACTTTAAACTCTTTGAATTTATCCAGAGCATTACTTTTTGCTCTTAAGGAATATACATAAGTTTTATATTTATAATTATTATTGAATATAATGAAAAATTTCTTTGAACTATAGTGTAATATAGTAGATATATAACTATATAAGTATGTCAGATTTCTGTTCTTCAAAACTTGATTTTCTTTGACTCTATAGAATTCTCAAGATACAGATATAGGTGAGTTTGAAGTAATTCTGCCTGCAGGCTTACTAGTTCTCTTGCTTTCTCTTTGCTTTTAACTATTTCAATCTGAGGTTTATTCACTCTAGATATTGGGATATATATACAAGTTTGTTATCTATATAGGAGCTGAGTTATGAGCCACTTTTCACAAGTATAGCATTTCTTCAATATCTGCAGAATATTTAACAATTGTAAGGATTTCAGAATCTGCAGAATCTTTAGCAATTGTAAAGATTTAAGTATCTGTAGAATTTTAGCATTTGTCAAAATTTTCTATATTTGCAAAATATGACTACTATTTATAAGGCTATGCTATATCAGGAATTGAATTCAGGTATCACAATCAAATATCAATTTCTCTAATTCATGTTCCTAATTTAGATCAACTATCTCAACTTTCTTCTGAAAAGGTGATTTGTCTCTAGAACATCCTATTCAAACTCCCAAGCCTCAATCAATTGAATCTCCTTATACCATGTAATTTGCACTATTAAGTTCTCTCAATATTGTCTTTTGATATATCTGAAGTCTCCTGGAGCTACTTCTTAGAAATGTGCCAGATCTGTTTCATCTTCTTTAAATAACTTATATACTCTTTTGGTAATAGTAATCTGAGTATAAGAGAGCTGACATTCTCTGATTCCATCTACTTTTTTCATTTCTGGCTTCAAGTTTAGTAGTTGTCCCAACTTGAAGTATTCCTGAAACTCAGTTCAGTTCTGATAAGTCTTAAAATGTGAGATTTGTGATAAGTGTATCTGTACTTATACTCTGCAATATTGAAGAATTTCTATAGTTAGTGGCTCAGTAGAACATCACTGTCTTTCTATAGCTTATTGAGTAGTACTGTTAATCTTAAAGATAATGGCATTACTTTGTTAGCTTGTCATGATATTTCTTGAGTTAGTTTTAGTAGATAGTAGTAGAGATGATTGTGTCTGAAGGTTTTTATAGCCAAAAGGTGGTTTTATATCTTATACAAAATAAGGTCCTTCCAACTTATGCTCCAGCTTCTGTGACCATAAAGCTTCTATCATATTCTGATATACTAGAACTTTATCTCCTATCTTGATAATCTCTAGAGGCTTGTAAACCTTTCTGTATTATTCTGTTATAGTGCCTGTATCTTAGTTATGTAATATTCAGCCTTCTTCCAGATTTCATATAGTCTTCATATCTCTGTATTCATATATTTCCATACATTATCTCTATTAGATGATAAGATTCCTTGAGAACTTTTTTCTCTGTACAGCATCTCTCAAGAGGTGAAATGGGTACTTTGTGATTAGATATCTCAAAGAGCAGATAATGCTATTGATGAATAGTGATCTCAGTTTCATAGTTATCACAGATCTTAGTAATGACATTCTTGAGAGTCTTGTTGGTCCTTTCTGCTTATCTATATTATCTATACAGTAATAACTTTAGTTTGAATATACTGGATCTTATACTTCTTATAGAGAATTTTAAATAACTAGTTTATGAATTCTATTCCTCTATCTATTGTTACTTATATTGGGTTCTTGAATCAGCAGATGATTTCTTTATAGAAGAAATTAGTAATTGACTGTATATTGACTTCTTTGAGAGATCCTTCCTCTAACTATTTTGTGAAAAGGTCTACAATGATAATGATATATCAGTTGCCATTCAAAGTCAACAGTAGAAGAACAATTACATCTATTGTAATATATGTAAAGAGTACTAGTTCTATATATACTGATCTCAGAATCAGATTTTATTGGTCTTGACAAATTACCTGATATCTTCCTCCATTTCTGGCCATTACATTATTCTTCTTGCTTTATCATATATGTTTATTCCTCCTAGATAGCTGAGTTTATGTACTGATTTCATTGCTTACTCATTCTTTTGTTCAAGTATAACTAGTAGCTTTCCTTTCTTTAGTATTTCTCCGTTTGTTTCAAATTGTTTCCATATTCTGTTAATGATTGTTTGTATCCATTCTTCCAGATATTGGGGTATCTTTCACTGTTCCAGATAGGTGATAATTCTGTAGTAGAGTTCTTTATTTATAGTTGATTTGCTGATTATAAGTCCTTCATAGTATCTGTAAGAGGATATCTGTATTTGTATTGGTTTCCCAAGAGTAGTGCACAATGGTTATATCATAAGCTTGCAACTTCATAATCTATTTTACATAGATTCCTTTATGTTGCCCAGTAGTCAATAGTCAGGTGAGGGCTGAGTGATCTATCTGGATAGTGAAGTGGCTTTCTGCAAGATAGTAGTGAAACTCACAACCTCCTTTCTCCGCTACCTTACCAGTCACAAGGTTTGGTAGGCAATCTTCCGAGTCTCCTTTCCCCTCTTATTACCCCCTCTACCTTAGATTGGTTTGCTGTGCCTGCATGGGCATGGTGGGAGGAGGGCAATGGTGATGAGTTGCCCCTTTATCAGTGTTGGATCAGTGTCTTCTCTACTTTTTCGTGGTTTCTGGTGTCTTCGGCTCCATCTGGAGTGCATCTGTTTTGGTGCAGTGCCTTCTTCCTTTTGCCATTACCAACAAGGTGTTGTCTCGGTGTATCTCAGGCTATGTAGGGAGTCAGCCAACCTTGGGCATCAAGTGCTCAGTATAGGTTACCTGTAGGTCCTCGGTACCTGTGGTAGGGCCCTCTGGCTTTGCCGAGCTTCCCGGTGAGCATGGCTCTGGCATAGGTGACTGCTTTTTAGGTAATGTTAGAATGGGAGAGGAGATGACCATCACAGATAGGAGGAAGGGCAATTACAGTGAACCAGTGAGGTGCCAGGTAGGGGGTGGTCATCAGGGCTAGGATGGACAATATTTTGGGGGGATCTTTCGATTGGCTGGTGGGGGGTGGGGTAGTGCAGGGGCCGGCATCCTGGCTGTACCCAACTGGAACTGGGAGCTGACGCAGCAACACGATCGAGGCCCGCAGGCTTGGAGAGTGAGACCTTCCTCATTTGGCAGTACCCAACTGGAACTGGGAGCTGACATGGTAATGTGATTGAGGCCCACAGGCTCGGGGAGTGGGAGTGGGGTCTTTTCAGGCCCTAGCCCATGTGTAAGTCCTTTGAGGAAGGTGCTGCATATAAGTCCTTTACTCACCTGCTTTGAATCCACTTTGCTCTCTGTTGGTTGGTTGGGGGGTTTTTCTTTGCCTCAGGCTTTCTTTTGAAGTTCGGGGGGATATTCTTTATTCAGTCCTGGCGCTGCTTGATCCGACATATAGGTGTGCTCTTGCATGTAAATGATGATCCAGTCCTGGTGAGCAGACAAGTCTAGTCTATGTTGTGGGGGTCAACTTAGCCAGTGTTCGGCAGGCATAGCTGGAGCAGTGGGACTACTGGATAATTTAGTAGTAGCCTAGGTTAATGGGGGGATATTGTTCGGAGGGTGGTGGGGGAGGGTTTTGGCCTATATAGTCTAGGTTTCCTTCCAATAAAAATCTGCTGGACTATGAGTCCATTAAAAACAAAA
>RBNI01001923.1:0-20378 GCA_003990745.1 Jimgerdemannia flammicorona | reverse complement strand
TCTCTGGGGTATTTTTATACAAGTTGGTTGCTATCCAGTTACTATGTGGCTAACTATAGATTTGCTATCTATGGCAAGTTGTGCAGGTCTAGCACAAGTGTGCAGGTCCAGCACAAGTGTGCAGGTCTGGCACAGGTGTGCAGGTCCTGCACAGATATACCTTATCTGGTAGTCTGGCTATTTATACAGTTACCACAGCAATGGTTGCAGGTTACTAGGCTAGGTATTCATGTCATCTGGCTAATTGTTCGCGTCATCTGGCTAAGGTATAATTCGGGTGGTATATCCTGGTTCATTACAATATATACTATATATATATATCACTCATAAGAAATATATATCAAAACTATCCTCAAAAAATTCAATATAAGTGAATATAATCTAGTTTATACTCCTATAGACACTTTGTTAAAGTTAAAGAAGCCCAATACTCTATTAGAGATAAATGATAATATTTTCTATTAATAAATATTCAGTTTCCTTATATATATCTCATATTAGAAATGAGGTCTGATATCATATATATTATCAATAATATTTCTTCTATTATAATAATTTTATAGAAGTACTATTAAATGGATTTTTAGATATATTAAAGATATGATATACTATATGCTCACTATTAGTAGATTGAGAGAGAGTAGTAAGAATAAAGATAATGGTATATAACTATCTAATATATATATTATTCTAATTAGGCTAGAGACTTAGAGGATTGCCAATTTATAACTGAGGACTTCTTTCAGTTAAACAAAGGAGTTATATTTTGACTGACATGTAAGTAGAGCTTAGTAGCAATATTATTTATATAAGTAAAGTATCAAGTATTGTCCTCAGTAACTAAAAAGTCATTTGAATATATCAGCTATTAAAGAAACTTAGATTTGATTAAGAACAGTACTCTATTTATATTTATTAAAATAATCAGACTATAATTATTATGGCTAAAAATTCTATTCATTATAGTAGATTGATATTATGACAAACCAAAACATACCATCTGAATTATACCTTAATCAGATAATGTGAATAATTAGCCAAGATGACATGAATACACAGCATAGTAACTGGCAACCATTGCTGCAGAAAACTGTATAAATAGCCAGACATATCAGAAAGGGTCTGTTTACCTATACAGACTCTGTACACCTGCCATAAGTAGCAGATCTATAGTTAGCCACATAGCAACCAACTTGTATAAATTACCCCAGAGACAAGAGTGAATAAACTGCAGTCTGAAATACAAATATCAAAGAATCCTCTAAAGATTGAGCATTGGTCCCCTTTCCACTCCAGTCCACTTTCTAATACAAAGCTGAATTTTGCTGCCAAGTTCACAGAAGAACTTTGCCATCTTTGGAACTATTGGTTCACTTGCTAGATAAGCCTGAAGATTTGCTGCCCAAGTTCAAAGAAGAACTTCACCACATTTCCAGAGAGCCCACCTTTCTTGCCACAAGCCAGTTTCTGATGTAACTTCGCAGTAACCCATTCATACAAACAAAGCCACTCTTTAACACAACTTAGTCAAGAGACCCTTTCCAGTTGAAGCTCCCGATTCCGAAGAATCCACACCATCTGAGTTGTTTCCCAGAAGCCTGCCGATTTAAGAGAATCCATATCATCTGCCATTTTCGAGTTATCCATATTCCCAGAAGAACCTGTGCCATCTGAATAGTAATCCCAGTTGAAGCCGATTCAGGAAGAATCTGCACCATCCAAGTTATTTGTTGTTCCCAGTGAGCCAAATTGAGTTATCTGCCAAATTATCAGAACATCCCACATAAAGAACCCACCATGCTACACAGAGATTGTCCGCCACCCAAGAAGGAAACTACTCATGCTACATGCAAATCCTGCTATTCCCAGTTGACCTGAATAAGGAATCCACTCATGCTACATAAGATTGTTATGCAGAAATCACATGAGGAGAACCACTAAATTACCAGACCATCACATACAAGGAGATCATTGCACTATACAAAGAAATCAACAGCTGCTTAAGAAGGAAACCCATTTACAAATTGCTGCTACACTCAGAAGAACCATTCCAATTAGGAAATCAATATACAAATTGCTTGCAGATATCCAGCTTTGACTATTATACCACTAAATATCAAGGACCTCAGGAACTTAGAACATTTTGTTGCTTTTTGACAAAGTAACTAGGGGCTCAAGCCAAACTACATCAACCCCCAACCTTGTAATTTGCCTCCATTGAGCTGGCATATTACATTTGGAGACTCAACTGGGAAGATTTCAAATCAACGTGACTTTTCAGCTCATAAAATCCCACAGTCAAACTGGATACATTTGATACAACATCAACCTCTGCCACTACAGGAGAACCAGTCATCACTAACATTTGGACAGGAAGAGAAGTAATCACATCAAGACTTGCCAACTACCCAGCATCAGAAGGATCCCAACCAGAAGCAGAAGGCAGTACAGCCTGAAATCTCCAACCAGATCAACTACACAATACAGACAGCTCTGCTAGAGATTTCAGAGAACTTGCACAAGAACTAGAAGATCTTATCACATAAATCCTAGACCTTACAGCCAGATACCTCACACCAATCCTGCCAATCTCACCAATAGAACCTTTACCACAACCTCTTGCAGAGTCAGAAATAGCTCCTACAAGAATACCTAGGCCAATTACGCTTTGTCCAAGATCCATAACACTATCCTCAGGATACTGAAGCACCCCCATCTCTAGTGACAGTTCAGAAAGTGAATCAGAATCTGAATCTGAACTTGAACCAGAATCAGAAGAAAGTGATGACAAAATGGCCACCTCATTACCA
Source organism: Jimgerdemannia flammicorona (assembly GCA_003990745.1). Lineage (NCBI taxonomy): Eukaryota > Fungi > Mucoromycota > Endogonomycetes > Endogonales > Endogonaceae > Jimgerdemannia > Jimgerdemannia flammicorona. The sequence goes on along the minus strand of RBNI01001923.1, from coordinate 17,568 downwards.
ACCTTTGCAGGATACTCAGAGGAAGACCCCAGAAAATTCCTTAATGGAATTGAAGGAATTGCAGCCTTGAGAAATCTCTCAGATGAAAGAAAAATTGCCATCTACAAAGCTCAGCTCAGAGAACCAGCCAGAGGAATTTTTCATTAAACAGCAAACAACCAAGATTCAGAACTAGCAAGACAGATATAAGCAGCAATGTCTGATGAGCTAGAATATGAGGCCATGGTTCACTGTCTCATCGAAAAGTATGCAGGAAATGAAACCCACCACAAGGCTCAAAAATCCATCATGGGGATGAAGATGAATCTTGGAGAGTCACCCAGAGCCTTCTTTACAAGAATACAGAAGAGAATGCATGCTGCCAGGTTCAATGCCACCAATCAGGACATCATCAGTCTAATGACCTTCATGAATGGAATTCCCCCAAACATTGCCCAGCATGTTTGCACTCTGGGTATCAGAAGGTCTGAAGAGCAAGTAGATGTAGCCCAAGGATTCTTTGATGTCAGACAAGAAACTACTTAGAGTGATCATAATAGGAAAGAAGATAAAGAAGACATTCTGGTCAAAGCCCTACAAGGACTCCTTCAAGGACAAGAAAGATCCAAATAAAGAAGGCCAGCCAAGGAAGGAAAGAAGGATAGAAGTGAAATCCAAGACCTTAGCTCCAAGTTGGACCAATTGGTTGGACAGATTGAAAAACTCACTATATGTGAAAATTGAAGCTATCAAGACAATAGAGAATACCCACCACAGAGGAGCCAAGGTTATCCACCAAGAGATAATAAGAATTACCAGCAAGAAGAAAGAAGGTACTCTGTCCAAGACAGAGTCCAAGTCCAATGCTTCCACTGTGGACAATTTGGACACTATGCCACTGAATGTGACAACAAAAGAAGTGACTGAAGAGACTCAGAACCACCAAACTGAAGGAATGACACTCAGTACAAGAAGACTGAAGCCCATCCTGTTGAAGATTTCGAAGAAGCAAGCAACAGTGAAGACTACAGTGACCTAGACTTGTACCCCACTAAGGTTACAACCTGGAAAAGAGTCTATCCAGCAGAGAAAAGAAAGAGACCTGTAGGAAGACCATCCAGGAATATCAGCAGAAGAATTATCCAAGAAGAGGATGAAGAACATGAGGAGGAACAAGTAGAAATGCCTCCCTGAACCCCCTCACCTTTTGTCCTCAAGACAAATGAGTTGCCATCAGAAGATGAAGAAATGAAACAAGAAGAATGGGAACCTGCTGCTCTAAAGCCTAAGAAGAAGTACACTCTGAAGACCATGTCTAGAGACATTTACAATGAAGCCTGGCAGAAGATTCAAGAAACCAAGTTGGAAGTCCCTCTCCTGCAGTTCTTGCAACTGACACTAGCTAGAGTCTGAAACAAATTGCTGAGAACCACCAGGTCTAGCACTGGCTGAGTTCCAATCCCCCAGCAAGAACCAGCTTCCATTTCTGTCCAAGCAGCCGAAAGACATGTCAGCACCTACTTACATATAGATATTAGAGGACAAAAAGCAAAAATCCTCATAGACACAGGAGCAGCTGTCTGTATCATTGTCAAACGATTCTTGGACACCCTCCAATGGCCCATTGATGGACCATCCAACCTCAGCATTATAGTAGCAGATGGAGCCCAAACTCAACCCCTTGGAGAAGTATGAAATATCACCATCTCTCTTGGTTACATTCTGTTCTCCATCCCCAAAGCTGTTGTCACTGAAGCTGTCACCTATGACATAATTCTTGACACCAACTGGATGAAGGAAATGAATGCAGTTGTGATATCGGTCAATAAGTACTCAAGTTTGATTACTGAGGCAAGAAGTATAGGGTTAAGGTGACCAGCTATGAGCAATCAAAGAAGAAGAAGAAGGTCACTATTTAGGAAGAGTATGCCAGCAGGGAAGAATCCACTACAGAAGAAGAGGAAGAATCTGAAGATGGAAATGATCCCAGACTCAATCTCTGAATTAATCTGGTGGATGACCAACCAGAAGATAATGTGTGGGCCAAGAACACTATCCCTATTACTATTGGAGCTATGGCTGGAGAAGCCAAAGGATTCCCTACATGCCTCAAGAGACACATGTGTCCTGAGCACTCCTCCAAGATCATGGGAACAAGGAAATCGCCTGGCACAGACTGCCCAGAGTGCAGAAGGAAGAAGAAGAAATGCAGACATGTTCCAGAAACATCTGCAACTGAAGCTGCAGAAGTACAAGCATTTTGGGGTCAAGAACCATCGAAGGAAGAAGAAACTTCTGACCAAGAAGTTCCCAAACAAGAAGCACCTGATGAAGAAGAAGTCCCTGAATTCATTCTCTGGGATGACCCTCACTGGACATCACCTGAAGACAATGACCCTAGGAATACAGAAAAAGGACGCAGTACAATCACCATTATTCCCAAGAAAGAAACCCACCAAGAGAAAGCTTTTCGGCTAGGAAGATGTCAATACCAAATGGTCTTCCACTCTCCCCAAGACTACTGCTATCTGTGTCATCTGTTGGACCAACAAGAAAGACAGAGACCCCAGAGACCAGAACCCCCAACTACTCTTGCACAGTCTACCACCTTTCAAGAAGTCATCACAAGGTTACAAAGTCGATTTAGGGGACAAGGCTTCTTCACCCGAACAGAAATATACCCCTTGTCTACCCTTCCCCAAACCTATGATCAAGATGGGTACCGATTCCCAAGACAATGAGAGATAAATAGCCAGGAACATCATTTTTGGGCAATGAGATATTGCAACCATGGGAGACACCCTGACTGCTGAAACTGCAGACATCAGAAATTCACCTCAGTCATGATATTGCAGTGCACACTTTGAAGAAAGGAGATAACTGAAGCCAGATCCGAAAAAGCCAGATTTGAAAAAGCCAGACCAAGAAGCCCAAAAAAAGAATCCTCAAGATCTATGATTTGGGAGAAGACATCCTCGCTCTCATCAGACATGCAATCTGCCAAGGTTGGTCAGAAGATGCCACCAACTTCATGGAAGCCCTTGACCCTACAGGAAGGAGGGGAATCAACTATCTCCGAGACCCCTCTACTGGAGCCAGATGGCCACTCAACCTTAGAGCTTGGAGGCTTTCCACTAGTGGAGCTTTGGCCTTAGAAAAGCCCAAACTCAGCAAGGATATTGCCCAGTATACCCTGCTGCACCCCAAGGCCAAACCCCCGACCAAAGCCCACCCAGAGGATATAGGATATGATCTTCACAGCCTGGAGGATGAATCTATCAAGTCTGGAAAAACCTTCATGGTCAGAACCAGACTAGCCATGCAGCCACCCCAAGGAGCTAATATTCAACTGACCTCAAGGTCCAGACTTGCCAGACAAGGGATAACTGGAGAAGGAGGAACCATTGATCCTGGATATATAGGCGAAATCAAGGTTATCCTATACAACAGCAGTGCAGAATAGCACCGAATCATTAGAGGACAGAAGATTGCCCAAGCAGTCTTCATGAAGGTCAAGACCCCACAGTTACAGGAAGTCTCTGAACTAACTGAAGGAACAAGACAAGCCAAGGGATTTGGAAGTTCAGACAGGAAGGAGGTACATCTCCTTCAAGTCAACTATCTCAAGAGGAATGTTCCCCAGCAAGTGTACTGGAAACCAGTCAGACTGCACAAGAATCTCATCCTAGAGCCTGGAGAACAAACTACCTTCAAAATCTTTGCACCACCCGACCCCAGAAACCTTTTCTTTGAACCCAAGGAAAATATCTCACACCTGGATATAGAGGGACACACATTCCCTGACAAGATGAACCCAGTACACTCCCAAGCAACCAACCAAAGTTGGGAGACCATCATCTTGCCAAAAGGAACCATCATAGGACATCTGGTGCCTTTTCTCAACCGAACTCATAGGGAAGTTTATGAACTAAACCTATTGGGAAATGGCAAAAGGTCCCAGAAGAAAGGAAAGGCTCCTCTGCAACCCAGGAGACAGTGAAGCCTTCCACTAATATTGGAGAAGAATTGACACCCGAACAACAGCAACAACTAGTAGAACTTCTCAACAAATATCAAGATATCTTCACTACTGATTATGGTAACCTGCTATACAATCTATCATACCACCACAGCATAAATACAGGAAATGCAACACCTATCTGGCAGAAACCCTATAGAATACCCAATCATCTAAAAATATTCAAAAAAGAGCACATCCAAGAACTCTTAGACAATGGAGTCATCTGACCCTCTACTAGCCCCTGGGCCAGCCCTATACTTATTGTACTAAAGAAAGGAGGATGGAGACTCTGCATGGATTACAGGAAACTCAATTCAGTCACCGAAAAGGATGCCTATCCTTTGCTCAGAATTGATGACCTCTTGGATCAGTTACAAGATGCCAGATACTTCAGCAGTATGGACCTCTTCGCAGGATTCCATGAGATCTTCATAAACCCCAAGAACATTCAAAAGACAGCCTTCTTTGCTCTAGGAAAACTGTTTGAGTACCTCCAAATGCCCTTTGGACTTTGCAATGCACCCCCCACCTTCCAGAGGATGATGAATTCAGTCTATGCCCCCTTGATTCACTATTGTCTAATTGTATACATGGATGATTCCAACATCTACTCAGCTAATTTCAAAGAACACCTATACCACCTAGAGAAATTCTTCAAACTCACACACAAGAACCCCTTGAGACTGAATGCAAAGAAATACTACTTTGGAAAACAGAAACTTGAATTCCTTGAATTCATAGTTTTGAAAGAAGGAATCCATACAGACACAAAGAAAACTGAGAAGATCAACAATTGGCCAGTATCCAAAACCCTGAAAGAGACACAATCATTTCTAATGCAAGTATCCTACTACAGAAGATTTATCAAGGACTTTGCTCAAATTGCTGCCCTAATCTGGATCCTTCTCAAGAAAGGAGTACCATTCAAATAGACAGAATTACAAGGAAAAACCTTCAGAGAACTCAAAAACCACATGACTATAGCACCAATCATTGTGCGCCCCAATCAACAGAAGCCATTCATTTTGTATACAGATGCCTCTAAAGATGGCCTTGGAGTGGTTCTAGCCCAAGAAGGACCTGATCAACAGCACCATGTGATAGCTTATGCAAGCTGAGCTACCAATCAGCAGTAGATGAACTATGGTAGCACAAAACTGGAATGCCTTGCAGTCATATGGGCAGTCACCCTGTTCAAGCATTACCTCATCAGAAAAAGGTTCACCCTGATCACAGACCATGCAGCCTTCAAATGGTTATTCAACTGAAAGGAACCCACTGGAATCCTAGCCTGCTCGATCCTTATCCTTCAGCCCCAATGAACCAGAAGAATGGTGTCCTGAGGAACTACACTCTAAAGAAAGCTCCTCAGACCATCAAGGCACAAGAAGATCTCATCCATAAAGAACATCAGAAAGTCCATCAAGGACAGACAAGTACAGAAGACAAGATTCGAAAACTGTATCAATACTGGCCTCACCTCAGAACTTAAGTCGAAGACATCATTCAGAAATGTGACACTTGCCAGAAGTACCAAGGAAAGAAGAAGCATCAAGCCCCTTTGCAACTGATTCCCCCACTCACTCATATCTTTCAGAGATGGGGAGTAGATGTAATTGGACCTCTATCAGTTACATCAAGAAGAAACAAATACATCCTTATATTTGTGGAACATCTGACCAAGTTGCCTAAGGCTTTCCCAATGGAAGTCACAGATGCCTTAACCATTGTAGGCCTCCTCCGTGAACTCACACTCAGATATGGACCCCCAGAAGAACTCATTTCTGACCAAGGCACAGAATTCATCAGCAACATAATCACAAGTTATATCCAAATTCACACCTCAAAAGGACCACATCTTATCACCCCTAGATCAATAGCATGATAGTGAGAATGAATCAGACCATCAAGAAAGGACTTGCCCAAGTCAATCCTACTAATTAGGACCTCTGCTTACCTGAGATCCTATGGGAAATTCAGAACACCTCTGCTGCCTCTACCAAATAAAAGCTATTTGAAATGATGTTTGCCAAGAAAACCATAACTACTGACCATGAGAATCTTGGAGACCTTCTCAAGAAGGCAGAACAGTTACATAATCAAGCTCGAGGACAGATTATCAAAGCCCAAGAAAGACAAAAGAGATACTATAACCAAAAACAGAAGGATCGGGAGATCAAGATTGGAGATCAAGTACTAGTTTGGAGAAGTATGATTGAAACGAATTTTGCTACCAAACTGGAACCCAAATGGGAAGGACCTTATCTTGTATACAATATCAGAGGAACCAGCATCTATTTAAGAAGCATGGATGGACAAACCCTGAGAATACCAGTATACATCAATCGCCTCAAACTATATCTCCCCCCTATATCATGAGCCAAAGGATTGATCAGCATCTCCAGACATTGGTCCTCAGCTCCTTCCAAGCCCTACTAGTCCCTCTACCCCTATTTGGCCAAGCTAATGGAAGCCCCCTTCTCATCAAGAAAATCTCACCCTGGCTCAATGCCTACTTTAAGTCCACCAACTGTAGGCCTATTATGCAATTGGTGAGCAATTGCAGAACCTCCCAGCCCTAGAGCAGACCTACATCAGGAATACCACAGGTCTGACCAGAAGAGACACTACTGTTACAGACAGACTATACACTATTTACAAATGAAATGTCACAGCCCTGACATAGACACAATTCTCCCTGAATGACATTCAAGGAATGAACCCTATTACCTATTTAAGCATCATCAACTCTGTCGATCCTATTCTCTGAAGAAGAAGAAGAGTCTATAGAATGGAGTGATCTTAGTACAGACAATGAAGATGATAGAATAGGTATAGATGCAGAAGCAGCCTATGCTTATTGGGATGATGACGAAGAATAGTCTGGGACAGACTACCCTTCAGTAGGGGCTGATGTGACAAACCAAAATGTATCACCCGAATTTTACCTTAACTAGATGATACAAACAATTAGCCAAGATAATGTGAATATACAGCATAGTAACCAGCAACCATTGCTGCAGAAAACTGTATAAATTGCCAGACATATTACAAAGGGTCTGTTTACCTATACAGACTCTGTACATCTGCCATAAGTAGCAGATCTATAGTTAGCCACATAGCAACCAACTTTTATAAATTATCCCAGAGACAAGAGTGAATAAACCTCAGTCCGAAATACAAATACCAAAGAAGCCTCTAAAGATTGAACATTGGTCCCCTTTCCACTCTGGTCTACTTTCCAATATAAAGATAAATTTTGCCACCAAGTTCACAGAAGAACTTCGCTGCCTTTGGAACTATTGGTTTGCTTGCCAGAAGAGCCTGAAGATTTGCCGAGCAAGTTCAAAGAAGAACTTTCCCACATTTCCAGAGAGCCCACCTTTCTTGCCACAAGCCAGTTTCTGACACAACTTCGCAGTGACCCATTTGTGCAAATGAAGCCAGTCTTTGATGCAACTTAGTCAAGAGACCCTTTCCAGTTGAAACTGCTGATTCTGAAGAATCTGTGCCATCCAAGTTATTTCCCAGAAGCCCACCAATTCAGGAGAATCTGCATCATCTGCCATTTTCAAGTTATCCATATTCCCAGAAGAACCTGTACCATCCAAATAGTATTTCCATTTGAAGCCAATTCAGGAAAAATCTGTACCATCCAAGTTATTTCCCAGAAGCCCACCAATTCAGGAGAATCTGCATCATCTGCCATTTTCAAGTTATCCATATTCCCAGAAGAACCTGTGCCATCCAAATAGTATTTCCATTTGAAGCCAATTCAGGAAGAATCTGTACCATCCAAGTTATTCATTATTCCCAGTGAGCCAAATCAAGTTATCCACCAAATTATCAGAACATCCCACATAAAGAACCTGCCATGCTATACAGAGATTGCCTGCCACCTAAGAAGGAAACTGCTTATGCTACACACAAATCCTGCCATTCCCAGTTGACCCGAATAAGGAATCCACTCGTGCTATACAAGATTGTCATATAGAAATTGTATCAAGAGAACTGCTAAATTACCAGACCATCATGCACAAGGAGATCATTGTGCTACACAAAGAAATCAACAGCTACTCAAGAAGGAAACCCATTCACAAATTGCTGCTAGACCCAGAAGAACCGTCCCAATTAGGAAATCGATACACAAATCACTCGCAGATATCCAGCTTTGACTATTATATCACTAAATGCCAAGGACCTCAGGAATCTTAGAACATTTTGTTGCTTTTTGACAAAGTAACTGAGGCCTCAAGCCAAACTACATCAACCCCCAATCTTGTAATTTGCCTCCATTGAGCCGCTATATTACAATATATACTATTATATATATAAATAATTAAAACTTTATACTTATAATATATCTCTATAAAGTACATAATTACAGATTTACTTACTAAAGCTCTCTCAGGACCTAAGTGTAAGTAATGTATTAAAGAAATAAGTCTTATAGTAAACTATATGCCAGCAATAAAAATATATATCAATATTGAGTAATTACAGATTATTTTATAATTAAAAGAAAGCAGAAAAATTGTAAGAGAGTACTTTATTAGAGTACTATTATGTAGTTCTAGAAAAGTTTTCTGGATATTTTAGATATTCTAGAAGACCATTTTCTTAAAGTTAAGATCAATTTCATATAGAGTATATCCTCTATACTTATTGATTTCAAGATTTAATTGATGTCTCAACTAAAGTCCTTTTTCAGACTTGTTCTAGATGTTCAGAATTTTCTATATTTTAGAAAGTTTAAGAAACTAAGACAAGCTTAGTTGAATCAGTATATCACTATAGTTACATAATACCTAATTAGGAAATTTCGAGATCTTAGGAGAGATATCTAACATAGTACATATTTACTTAAGAGTGATTTGTAGGTTATTAAATAAGTTTATTTGCTATTTATAATATTACTATTGTCTAATACTAGAAGTAGAGTCTAAATAGATATTTGTGTGGAAAGGTATTCTTGACTTATTTATCTATATTTGTCTGAATTTCTGAGGTCTGGCAGAGTAAGTATTTATTCTAATGAGAGGCTATCTGATTAATACTAAATATAGATATAGTACTTAGTGACTTGATGAGTCAGAATATAGTCAAATAGTATAAGTGTGAACTAATATATTAAGAGGTCAACTGACTGCTGAGTAAGTATGTAGTTACATAGTATAAAGCTAATCTAACTATACTAATAACTGCTAAACTTTATAGATCTTAGTCACTATCTGGATATTCTTTGATAAAGTCATTATCAATAATATTATTTCTGATAAAATAATTATTTAAGAAGAGTAATTCTTGGATTATATCTCTTTATTTATTTATATAGTAATATGTTGAAACTATATCACTATTTAACAGAATTATATCATCTATCTCATATGCTAGGTATAGTGTGAGTGAGAAAGAGAGGAATATATCATCTCTACTTTTATCAGATTCACTATCAGTATACTTTCGATAGATTATATTACTATAAGTTGTAGAGTTATAGTAAGCTGGTAGCTGTGGTTCATTTTACTCATACTTAGAAGATAGAGTTCTTGGTTCAATTTTGAGGATAGTGTAGAGGTATGGATTGTATTCTCTGATCTCTTCATTATAGTGGAAGTAATTAGACATAAATTTAGATTGGTACTCATATTAGTAATTATTATCTTAATAGATTTCATATATAGTTATAAACTATTATAAGTACATCAGCAAGGTTGGTGGAGTGATCAATATTAGCAGAGATCCTGAGCTAGAGATCATATTGGTATCAGAGGGGTCATTGTCTTCTGCTTTATCATTATGAAACTGAATTATATTATAGATATCTTTTATAGTATATCTGATTTGAGGCATTTACAGAATTTGATCATCTTGATATAGAAAAGATCTATCTATAGTTTGGATGTACTCAATATACTTGTGGTTAAGTTCTTATACTATATTATCAATTTGGCTATAAGTTAGAGTAGTAACCATTTTAGGAGTAGTAACTCAGAGTAAGAAAATAAAAGTACCCTACTTATAAAAGTGTTCTTGGTATTTATGGGCAATGAGTTTCTGATATTGAGACAATTTGGTAATATCTATATTATGGTAGTAATAGTAGCTTAAGATTTGTCTAATTCAGTAGATCTCACTAAGTATGTTTAGAACATTTTATCAGGCTTTTATGAAACAGAGGTATGCTAGGCTATAAATATTCATAAGAGACAGGAGAGTGATAATAGTATTCCAAATGTCAGTATGAATATAGTTATATATTTTGGTAATCATATCTGAGTATATATTTGAGAATTATGATTGGGATTTCAATTTATTATAGTTCTTTATTTTGATATACAATATATTTAGTATATATACTTTTGGTCCTGATTGATAAGTTTCTGTTTTTTCAATCTTATATTTTATAACTTTGAGTTGACTCAGTTTTGTGATCTGTGACTTTGGTTTGACTTAGCTTTGTAATCTGACAGGTGATTTCCAAATTTATTCTAAAGGTAATATGTAATTTTGATGGCTAGGAGGTTGTGTGCTTATAAAAATAATATATTATATCTTTCTACATCTCTCTCTCTTAAGTATTATATTATATTATTATTTACCATTTTGTCTTCTTCTTCAATATTTGAGATTTTCTACAATTGGGATTTATCTATATTCTTCATTTTCACTATAGTTTTATATGCTATAAGTATAGATATATGGTATTCTTTTAGTATATTAGTAATTATTTTGCAGTTAATACTTAATTTCATTATATTCTTATATTTTTTTTTTTTTTTTTTTTTTTTTTTTTTTTTTTTTTTTTTTTTTTTTTTTTTTTTTTTTTTTTTTTTTTAACAGACTTAAAGTTCTGTAGATTTTTATTAGATAAGAACCTAGACTATATAGGCCAAAACTATCCCTCATCATCTATCAAGCACTGTCCCTCTATTGAACCTAGGCTAGCTATTGTCCAGCAGCTCAACTATGCCAGGTATAGCAGAGCCTAAGTGACCTATACTTCATTCTGTATACCATACTCTCTCTACCACTAGAGGGAACTTCACTATATGTAAATGACTAAAAGTGCATACCCAAAACCCCAATATATATATAAGGCTATGTTTGAGCTGAATGGAATAGCCCCTGCTACCCCAAGTAGAAATGACAGACAAAGAAAAATCCTTCTCAAGATATAGAATAGTGCAAGATAAGTAGAGAACTTACATATATATAAGACAGAAGGAGACTCCGAATATCTCACTACTCAAGCCTATAGGCCTCAATTATATTACTATATCAGCTCTTGGTTTCAGTTAAGTATAGCAAAGATACATATCTGACCAAGGTAGCCTTAGGCCTCTCAGTCACTCTTAATAACCAGGGCCCAACCCCATGAATCACCAAAAGTAGTCAAGAGTGACACCTACTATCTAACCACTCTGTATCATTCAAAGACCCTACTGAAGCAGTACCTACTCCAGCTCCAATGGCCACCCCCAGCCTGATACTCTACTGGTTCACCAGTATCATCCTTCCTCTTATCTGTGATGGCTATCTTTTCTCCCATCCTAATATTACTCAAAAAACAGTTACCTATTCTAGAACTGTATTTGCTGAAAAGCTCACCAAAGCCAGAGGGCCCCACTATAGATACCAAGAACCTGCAGATAACCTATACTGAGCACTTGATGCCTAAGGTTGGCCAACTTCCTACATAATCTATAAAATACCAAAACAATATCTTATTAGTGATGGCAAAAGGAAGAAGGTACTGCACCTAAACAGATATATCTCTGACATAGCTGAAGGTACCAGAAACTATAAAAAAGTAGAGAAGACACTGATTTGATACCAATAAAGAATCAACTCTTCACCATTATCTCCCTTCTACTGCTCTGCAATAGATACAATAAATCAACCCAAGGAAAAGGGGATATTAGGTGTAGAAAGTAGACTTGAAAGATTGTCTACCAAATCTTAGGACTAGTAAGGTAGTAGGGAAAGAGGTGATATATTCTTACATTCTTAAATATAATATATTTTTTTATTAAGTAAGATTATTAAAATTCTTAAAACTATATCATCCTTGAGCCATATCACTCAATATGAGCAATCAATAAACAATACTAACTACTCTTTCCCACTTTGTATTCTCAACAAATTCACTACACATTATGTAATATAACAATAAATCTCTTCTCTCTGGTCTCCTAAATATATTCTCATTAAAGCATATTAACCCAACTACATTAGCAACTATTTATGTGATAATACTATGTAATTTACATTACATCAGTTAAAACCACCCTTTCTCTCTCTACCATCCATCTACTTCTCTCAAATACATTTCGTTATTCAGAAATCCGGCTATCAAGAACTCTTGCCAGAGTTTCGCCAAGTTCCTTATTCACATCCTCAACAGTGATATAGAGTACGTTGTATTGTGAATGCACTAATACTGTTCCACTCCGTAGTTTCTTTTTCTCCTCCTCTAGTTCTTCCAGCCCTCGTTTATTCTTCTGGATCCAAAGAAACGTAGTCTGCAGTTGGTAGCTTTCAAGACGAGTTATCCAATTATTCCAGTTTGCATAAATCTTTTCCTGCGAATTTGAGTGTGGCTGCGCGATGGTGATCTGAATTAGAATAAGATGGGCCTGTTTCGCCTTTGACAAATCCAGAATTAGCCCGTCAATCGCCTTGAAATTGTAAGTCCGTGGGACATAAAGTGCGTACTTGTGCGATAGATCGTATGTGGGATATGGTTGTGAGAAAACTATGGTAGCCATATTCGGCAATTCTAGGCTCTTCAATCCTTTGTGCCCAATGCTACTGAGACACATCTGCTCCACAAGAAAGCCAAGCACTGATGAATTGTTCTTGAAATCCTTCAAAGCTGCGATCCCTGTCGTTATGAAAAAAGCGTCCTCTCCATAATAACGAAGTAACCTTGCCATAGTGTCCCGTGCCAATCCGCAGGAGTAGTTTCCACCCGTTGTTGAGTCATAGAAGTAACGATGGTCGAGGTGAGAACCAATTCTCACTGTGCGGTGGAGAATGCATGCGTACATGGTTTCCACGTAACTGAAATTAGAAATAACTTAGTAAAATGAACTTCTTTGATAGAAAGAGTGATTGAAATGTCAACTGTTGCCTTACTCTTTCCACTGATGGGATGACAGATTTCCTTTCTTTTGTTGTATCAATTCTTCCACATTCCAGATTACAGCCTGCAGCTCCGCAGTTTTCAGAAAATTGTCCGCTACGTCTTTGAAATTCTTGCCTTGATATTGGAAGAGAACACGTAGAAGAAGTGGGCTGCGACCGGTGATATCCTCAATTTGTTCTTTTTCTCCTTCTTCGCACTTCGGCAAGTAATTTTTGTAATTCGTCCACCAATTTTGCATCTCCGACTATCAAAAACCAATTGCTTTAGTATGTGAAAATTTGCAAGTTTGAAAGTGATAGCGAAGAAAAACGAATTTGCTCACCTCCGTCAATCCCCCAAACAATGAGACCTTTCTTTCGTTCATCTGCTTCCGTTTCACATGCAAAGCCGTCTTACAATTCGCCGATGCGCTCTTTATGAAATAGTGGTCATAGGTGATACTTTCAAGGTCTACTTTGACACTTCGATTTCTTTTGTTGGTGCTACTTTCAAGGTCTACTTTGACACTTCGATTTCTTTTGTTGGTGCTACTTTCAAGGTCTACTTTGACACTTCGATTTCTTTTGTTGGTGCTACTTTCCTTGTCATCCTCGTCGCTATCCAGGGAGCTAAGTTGGTCAACGATGAAATATAGATGGATCTGTTCCTCAGCCAATTCACGGCAGAACGAGTGTATATCATTCACAGACATGCAATTGTAGATCTTTTTCTGGTAGTAGACACAATCTGCAAATGTGAGAAGGAGAGCCGACCTGAGGTATATCGGGAAACACATAGCCATGGCGCGGCAATCTGGGAGAAAGACAACTCGTTTTCCTTGCTGAAGGAGGAGACACACCATCGCTGCGAGGATGTGGGATTTTCCATAGCCAATAGACCCGAAAATGAACAATTCGGTATAGCCATCTCCACCCTTCAGATTTTCGATCTCTCTCAGTACTTGAGCGAATTCCTCTCGACCCATGTATTCAAAGCTCCCGTCGTGGAGGGTAAAGCGAGCTGCTGGTTTCACGAAACCTATAAAGGGGAACGGAAGCCTCAAAATATTTGTAGGGTTGGAATATTCCTCAGCATTGACAGGTGCCTTGTCTTTGATCTTAAGAAATAGATTTTGGGAGGCGGTGATCTCTGGGGAAAAAAAATAAAGTAAATATACTAATGCTGAGCTCATCAGGACGTAGTGGCATAACACATACCGCGTGGCAGATCATCCTTGTGACATTTCTTCGAACGATTCTCATTTTCTATAAAAATGAGTAGAGAATAAAAACGGATAGTTGAATGGGTAGCGGTGGCAGTACCGAGTGAGACAACAGCGAGCAAGCGTATGGTGCGAGAATGAGAAAAATGATAAGGCAGACGGATGGGCTCTTCAGATGACAGCAAGTGAACGGGCGTGATGGTGGTAAAAACCACATGGAAATCGAGAAATCTACAAAGCCTGGATTTAAAATAGGCAAACAAAAAGGTGATATAATCCATACCATGTGGAGCCGCTGATAGTGATGGATATCGAGGCAACAGCGTTTAAGAAATGAACGCAGGGAAGGCAGTGTAGATAGGTATGACGGTAGAGATGGGTGCAAGCCACAAAAATCAAAGATTGATAGTGAGGAAGAAACGCGTTAGAAAGAGTAAGAGTGAATGGTCAAGCAAATACGAAAATAAAGAAGGGTTACCTTCCAATTTCGCAGAAATCGAATCAATTCCTTGTTGAAGAGCCAGAAATTTAGTCGAACAATTAAAAGCAGAGCAGGAAGAAACGAATGAGGATGTACAATGGAATTAAATAACAGTATAGAGTCATGCTAATTTTAGTATACCTTCTAGAGATTCTGATATTTACGCCGAAAAAGCGGAATGATAAAATTGAATGGAAGGAGAGGATATGAATGAGAAGAATGCTTGTGATTCGACGGCTAATCCAGTAATGTAAAAAGGCAAATAGCGGAGGTTTCGGATGTACCTTGGGTAGAAACAATGAGGATGAATGGATAGATGCCGAGGCAATAACGACAGAGCAAGAGCACAAAGGAGTGAAATGCCAAAGTCAGAAACCAGAGGACAAAAATGTAAATCAGAAACGCCTGCAGACCAACAGTGACCACATAAGACGCAATGTGGAAACGCAAGCGACGCATGATCGCATCCAAACGCCGCTCGCTGAACATTAGATGCAGATAGAGAAATGAAATGGCAAAGTTGTATACCTTGGAGAGCTGCAGACGGTGATGTAGAACGAGGTGCGAGTGAGGCAAGAGAAAGAAATGAAGGAGTAAGAGAGAGGTTTAGAAAACAGTTAGGAAATGTTTTTTTACCCCATCGCTCGCCGAAAATTCAATGAACAACAAAATAAATACCTTGGGGAGCTGCTGATTGTGACAATGCAATTTACGAACGAGGCAAAAGCAATACATGAAAGAGTAAAACGTTAACTTACGAACGACGACGTCGGAAGTGCTGCGAAACAATGTAAAATAAAATAAAAATTGAACTTACTAGGTGGAATAACCTGACCCTCCAGCTTCCTCTTCAATACAGATGGTAAGCCTGAAGTGACTATGTAGATGGACGGATTACGTTGGTAATAGATGATGAATGATGGAGGAGTTCAATGAGTGGATGATATAGAACGTTGTCTTTTCGTTTCATGATTTCTTCCTAAGATTCCCACCACCACCACCACCCCCCCCCTATCCTAAGATCCAATACCACGCTAGATTCTCCATAGCGCAGAGTTTAAAAGTTCTTCTTTGGTTTCTCCCTCTCTCGAGGAATGACGTCAACCAAAAAAAATAAAAATAAAATAAAAAAAAAACTGCAAGTCGTTCGCGACGTTCAAAAAGTAGGGTTTTCCAGAATAATTATAACAATTATATATTACCTGGAATTGTCGGAGTGGATGGACGGACATACGAGCGAAACGCAAATCAAAAATGAAATAGAAAGAGTGGGCCGTTAAGAAAATGAGGAAAGAAATGAGGTTTGCATGGTTGCCGAATTAAATAGAACGTAGAAAGAGGCGCATGATATATTCAAATGCGTACCTTGGTTGGCAATGGAGAGAGCGAGGCAAAAGTTGCAAAAGAGTAATAGTGAACGGTTAAGAAATGAAATGTCGACGAAAGAAGTGTAGCATTGGTGCGAGCGGAAAGAAATGAAAGAGTAAGAGAGCGGTTTTGAAACGAGTTAGAATATGTTCTTTTACGCCACCGCTTGCCGAAAATCGATGGGTACGTCGAAGTCAAAGTCAGCATAGAAACCAAGAAGAATAGCAAAAAGGAACAACGAAATACATACCTTGGGGAGCTGCTGATGGTGACAGAGAGCAATTGACGAACGAGGCAAGAGATAGACAAGAGAGGAGGCAGGAATTAATGTGTGAGCAGATGGATGGAACACTGGACGTGTGAGAAAAAGTACAATCACTATGTACCAGTTGGCAGTTCAATGACGACACTAAGACGCAGCATGGCTGGCTGGTTGGTGAAGTAGAATGAGATACGCTGAGCAGGGTGTAAGTGTACGCCATTTAGATGATCCGCCAAATTGATGTATGCGAGATTGCCCCGCAGAGCTGTTAACTGGTCGTTTGGCACGTCGAAAGAGATGTCGACTTTCCAGAGAGTGAGGTCTTTGGCGCTGCAATCTAGCTGAATCTTCTGCTTAATAGCCTCCTTGAGTTTGTTGATCGTCTTGCTCCTAGCGATGTCGATATCAAATATTTTGATATAAGGATCCTCGCCCAGGACGAGACAGTTGAGTGTGGTGTCAGTCATGGCAATACCGAGCGAGAAAAAGGATGTTGGTGCGCCCCAAATACGAACAGTGCCAATTTCCCAACATGAGCAACACGTCATAGAGGCTCATATGACTAGTCACCCGATTATGAAACTTTATTTCATTATGGGTCGTCTACCTCTCTCCAAGCCAGTTCCTATTATCTGTTGCACTATCAAAAGTTAACTAGATATATATATATATAGGGCCTAAACCTTAATATTGATAATAAATTATCATATGTTTTATTAGATTACATATATATATTTATAAGAATTTTTTATATTTTTTATTTTTATTTTTATTTTTATTTTTTTAAAATTATTTAATTGTGATTGATCTTTATATTTTTTATTGAAAAGGTTTGTTATTATTGAACTTATATCTTGAAGCTGAAGTTGATAGTTTTCAAGATATTTAAACTAAGTTAAATCTCTTAAAAAGATGGTTGAAATATTTTAAAAACAGTATTCAGAATAGTTTTAAATAATTTCAGAAAGTTCAGAAGTTCAAAAATGTTGAATTATTTATAGATCTGAGTAGAGTATATTTTCTATAATTTGATATGTAATCTGAATTGGAAATAATTAGAAGATAGATATTTGATCATAATATTAAATATAATTTTTTTTTTTTT